>VWYP01005976.1:54799-67026 GCA_013400435.1 Pycnonotus jocosus | reverse complement strand
ATATATATATCTTGACTCTTCTCTGGCAGCTACTTATCTAGTTTACTTGTAGAACCTAATGTAAAACAGGGCTCTCAATATGTTTATTTTCATTCTCTCTTGGCCTTGTAAGGTAATTGTCTGACAGATGATGATATTTTCATATGATGAAGCAATGGGCTCTGACACTGGAACTGAGCATAAGCTGAATCTGGTGCTTCCTCTCTACGCTGAGTTATAGACCAGCTTCATTGAAATCTCATCACAAAAATGAGTTCATGATTTCCCCCACTCATTAGAGTGAAGAACAACCTCTGGTGCATTTAGAATATTCATTATGTGACATTATTAGCAGCATTCCCATTGTCCAAAATGCTTTGTAAAGTGGTTGGAAACAACTTAGCTAACAAAGCAGTGTCTCATTTACTCTTCTTCACATAACTCAAAAAAAAAAAAAAAAAGAAGAAAAAAAAGAAGCCCAAGCCATTCCTTTTATAAACCATTTAATACAGTTTATGGTAGCAATAATCCCCTTAAAATTGGTTATATTGCTATAGTTTGTTATAGTGTTAACTGCCCTTGTCTTCAGCTTGGTCCATTAACTGAAACCCCAGCCATTAACTTATGATAGGATGATTTCTTCAGGATTATTACCTGGCTCTTAGCTTGAACATTTACACTCCTGGAGAACAGTGAAACAGGGATGAAATGTAACAGAAGTTCCAGTTCAGCTTTTACATAGTAGAGATCTGTTTATACAAGATATTTCTGAGGTTTACTCCATTATCTGTTTCATCAAAGATGGACCCATGCAAGCAGCATCTTTATGAAAAAAGCACTTTTTGGCCCAGATAATCAGTGGCAGATGAGAGATAGGAAAGGTGATGTTAAATGTGACAGTCTAATAATGGAGATGTAAAACTCACTCATTGTTCTCTTCAGTGGGGATTTTGCCTATGGCTTCAGTGGAAAAAGATTCAAGGCCAAAAAGACAAGGAGCAAATTATTTCCTGTCCTTTTGAAGATAGCCACTGGATGTAAAAGGGGATGGGAGGGGGAATCATAAGGCTGTTACAGGTAGTGTAGGTGATAGATCTGTTCACTTCAGAGAATGGAAAGCCCACAAGAATGCTTTAAAATCTGTCCTTAGGATACTCCTGTGACCTACATTTTGGTCTCTAAAGTAATGTTTTTGAGTGATGCAATGCCAAATCTAGGAGAGGTTAATTATTAGTTATACAGCATTATTAATTAACCCTGCAATCCACTCCAACAAAATATATGGTTACTAATCAAACTTTGGTGTGAGTTCTGGAATTACTTTTCTGCTTTAAGCTGATCTGACTTCTGAGGGTTTTTTTTTTCTCAAACCCTTAAATTTTGGCAGTCTGCTAAGAATGGTCAGACGAAATGGGATAAAATATACAGTATCAGTAGGTTAGGAACAACCTTTAAAATAAATTCACTCTAGCCTCTAGCAGTGATGATTTGAGCTAGGCAAGCTTTGCCTAGTGCAGGGCTCCTGCTGTGAAAGAAGGAAAACACAAAATCCTTTCTCCTACTTTGTAGCTGGTATCAATATTTGACTACCTGTTATCTGATACTAAAGAGAGAAACCAGGCAACACAGATTTCCTCTGCAGGAGAGCATCTGGGGTCATTCTGCCACCCCCAGCCAGAGCTGTTCCAGAGCTGTGGGGTGTTTTGAGCAGTCCACCTGCTCAAAAGGTAGTGGGGAAAAACTTCTAGGCAAGACCAAGAATAACTGAATTGTAAATTTACTGCTTAGAGGAGGTGCCATACGTGATGCTGATAAGAATTACTGAGTGGGAGGTTGGCATAATTTAATTTTAGCAAAAAATTGGCCATGGAATGGCAAAATAAGGATATCTGTGAATACCAACATATCCCACAGGCAAATATCCATTCCACTTCCCAAACATCTGGGAGAGGGGCTGGCCTGGCAGCACATGCTAAGAAAAGAATCTTGATAGAACAAGGAGAGGAATACACTTCAACTTACAGATACTAGAAGGAATCAAGTGTACATTATTAATTAAAAAGAAGGGACTGAATGGTAAACATGTGGCTTTCCTCTAAGTAGCAATCAAAAGTGAGGACAAAAGTGGTTTTCCTGGCAAAAGGAACCTGTTGTGTTAAACTCAACAGCTGGAGCCCAAATGACAACTTTAGAACTTGTGATAATTCAAGGCCTTTGGGGAAATTATCTGAATTCATTCTTTCACAATGAATGTAGTGTTGCTTTTGCCCTCTTTTGAGATCCACAAATGAGAAATACTTGTGCAACACCAATCGTGGAACTTCAATATCTGTAAATTAAAAAACCATAGTCATAAGTGCACCTGAAATTAAAATGATGAGATTTATAGCATCCACATTACAAGTGTTAACATTGGTTTACTGTGTGATTGCCTTGCCAGCCCCACTGCACACATCAGTGTTTGCTCAGTCTTTTGGAGGGTGTAGTAGAAATTCTCATGGCTTCAAGGACATGTGCATTGCCACTGCTCTTTTCTGTATGCCCCCTTTGAGTGGGTGAGCTGACTCTCTTTGTTATTGTGCAGTTTTTAATGCTAACTAAGATCAGAAAAGAGATGCAATGAAAGCTTTTAGAGCACTAAAAAGAACCATGCTTAGCCTGACGAGGAGCAATCTCTTTTTTTCTGTTCTTCACTCTAAGTAATTTTATAGATTGTACTTCAAAATGAAAAGGATAAAATATTTTTTAAGAATACTGCCAAAATGACATCATGCTCCTGTCCTTCAAGTCTTCTTCTTTCTGCAACTCACTTCTATTACAGAAAGATGGAAAGCCAGAAAAAAAAAATAAAACCAATATTGATTATTTTTCAGCTTAATTAAAATGTAATTGTCATGGCTCGTGAATAAGATCTAGGGTACATTAAGTTTATTATGTAAGCACTTTATTCCTCATATAATTTGACTTTAAAACTGTAGTTTATTTCTGTTTGGTGTGTTATCAATCTTTTACAAATGATATTGACTATATATGACAATGCAGTATATATTTGTGTCATTTCAAGGAAAAATACTGCTCAATCTGTAAAGGATATCCCTTCATTTTCATGGAGAAATTAGCACATGCATTCTCTAAGTAAAACTGTTCACCTGTGTTTCCTTTCTTGCAATCTGTTAAAATTGGAAAAATCTTAAAAAATATTTCACTATCAATTTCTTCTTACCCTCAAAATTATATAAGCAGATTTTCAAGGACATGAACTTCTGTGAATTTATGCCTCCAGAAAAACACTTGGGATATACAACAGGTGTGCAAGGCAATGATTGCCACTGTCACAGTCTCTGTATTGAGGGCATGTCAAATCATTTACTAACTTTGTGCTTTGTAAAGGGCTGTGACCCTTAAGCTGAACTCTCAAATCCTGTTCTCAGCATGGCACTACTGACTCCAGGTCCAAGTGAGGAGAAAGGTGGTCTGTTTTTAATGGTGTTTATTAGCTTCCAAGGTTTCAAATTGTGTTCATCAGGAGGTTTTTATTTTGAGGAATCCTGAAAATCAGACAGGAGCAAATGCATCCCTTCAAGCCATGTGTACTCCCAGCCCCTCAGAGGTCTGTGCATCTTTACTGAGGAAGGGCATCACTGAATTTCTCCCAGGGTACCCCATTTCCTCAGCAGTTGTTTCACTGAGTGGCTTTGGGGTTCAGTCATGACAGCTCATCAGATAGAAGGTGACATGAGCTGCATTTTCACAATAAAGAAGATAATTTGATTATTTATTAAACCACTGTTGGACAAGGGGCCCAACACAAGTGCAAGCATTTCTGGCAGGGTCCATCCTAAATGAGACAATTCAACCCTTGGAGTTACCATTAATGTCACAGGAAGCAGATGTGGGTGTTGTGGAAAATAGTATTGAAACCATTACCCTCAGTCAGATTTAGTGATGCTCTGTGAAGGGAGGATGGGAAAGGCAGAACCTTTGCAAACAGTTTTGTTTGTGGTTTTTTTGCTGGATTTTTAACCCCAGACATTCATCTTAAACTGCTTGGCAAAATATTTATTATCCTAAATTCTGATTGTTACTGCCTGACCTATATTGATACTAATCCATGATATGTGAACATAAAATAAATAAGGGCTTACCAAGGAAAAACATCACTCACTTGGTTTATCAGCTTGGACAATAACAGTCAGAAATAAAGACAACAAACTTTCTATTTCAACAATGTAAGGCCTAAAATAAACTCCTCTGCAACCTTCTTTCATTATTACTGTTTCTGAAGAACTTTAAATATCAAAAATTACACAAGAAGGAAAATATGTTAAGTATTTTATTTCTGTCATCTCATCAAATTATATAAGTCTGCCCTGGAAAATAATAGTTTTAAACTGCTTGCTGCAGCATCAGAGTCTCTTAAAAATATTCAAAAATTAAAATGGCATATAATTGGGCAACTATATAGGAGTATACCTAATTATTTTGTAGGCTATCTTGGGTCCTTTGATGACTCTAATTTGGACTGAAGTTGTAAAACAAGTTGTGAGTGGAATTAATGAGAGGAAAATTCATCCTCTCCCTGCTGGCATACAGACATTAAAGAGTTTACTATGAAATAGGTACATTCTCCTTTCAATATCACAATTCCCCACCCCCCAGAAATCTGAAATTTCCTGAGAGGATGCAGGGATTTGAACAGACTAAGCAAGTTTGAAATAATGTAGAGATACCTGTGTCTTAGGGGTTTTCTGTACTTTTAACCTAAAGGACAATCTGAAATCTATCATCACTAAATCTCATCAAAATGTGACACTACAGAGACCTTTACTCCTCCCCTTCTGTTTGCTTGTGTCTTTCCAGTGTGCAAATGTATGAAGTTAAGATACCAAAACTGTGTTTGTCTGCTCTAAAATGCTTGACTGCCACACAGAGTATGGATTGGGAGAGTCTGTACATTTATATCCCACAGGAAAAAGTATATACGTTATGACTTCAGCATAAAGAACACTAGTGATGAATTATTCATGTTTATCAATCCTGATCTAATTAAAACTACTTAGTGTTAGACATTTACATGAAAGGCCAAACTAGATCTTTCTAGCTGTTAAAAGAAATTGTTTTAACATTCCACAGATTATGTGGGTGTCTCATGCTGAGAACTTCTGTGCTAAAAGGATTAATAACAACAACCCCCAAAAGAAATTAAGGTGACAAAAGAACAGCGTTTTAAGATCACATGTTAGAGGTTTATATGAGGACTCAGAAGGGTCTTCAAAGTGTTAAACCTCACAAAGCTATTGTGAGGATAAAGAGTTTCAAGGTTTTGTTTTGTTTTGTTTTGTTTAGAGAGAGCATTAACACAGAGGAATTAAGACCCCAATTTCATAAACAACTTGGTTCCCAAACACTCCAGTGGTGTAGGCTCTAAAAAAAAAAAAAAAAAAATAGATGCTTTTTGACATGAAACTGCATGACAGATAGAAAATCCTTTTTGCTGCAGAGTTGTGGAGAAAGTTTGGGTCTTACACTTCTTATTGAGTGTAGGGGTTGAATTAAAGGGGGCAGATCCTTAAATGTTTAAATGTAGGGCCAGTCCCTCATCTGTGGAGTCTCCTGCCCTGCCTCAGCCTCTGCCCCTGAGAGAAAGAGCATTTTCAGTGTAGTATGATCAGCACTGTGAGCTCCTCTCTCCAGGCTTGTCTTGGCTTCCTCCAGTTCTGTGGAATTTGGAAAGCTCAACACCTCATTTCCAGCCTGCTCACAATGACCAGCACTGCCTGGGACTAATGACCATTTGAACTGCTTTACTTCTGCTCATGAAAAACATTGTTTTAAATATTCTGTTCCAGATAAACTCTGTTTATTCTGGCAGGTGTTCAGACTTGCCCCAGTCCATGTCAGCGTAGAGTGTCTCAAGCTTTCCTCAAACCATTGTTTATAGTCTCTCTGCCAGTTTGGAGAGCAGAAAGCTTTCTTTTTTCTTTCTTCCCAGCCCCAATCTCCCCCATAGTAGAAGATAATTTTAAAAATTGCTTCAGGCATTTTCTTTAGATTATGATTTAAACTCGTATGATCTCTTGAGGTCCCTGAGAAATAGGCCAGTCTCTGATCACTCTTGAGCAGTTTCCAGCTTGCCTGAAATACAGGGAGAAGGATAGGATATGTCTGCTTTTCTAATTATATTTTTAATATAGCAACTTGCATAATCCTCTTTCTAAGTGACAAAAAATTAAACTGCTCAAAATTATATATATATTTTCCACGTTGTTATTTTCCACTGAATTATTTCAAAAGGATAGGGAATATTTAAACTAAGCTTTCTACAGCTGAAAATACATATCTTCAGAAGATACCTTTAAAAGCTAGGAGGGAAAATGTAATTACATCATTCTGAAAGTCCTGTACAGAGACCTGATTTGAGTAAGCTTAAATCATCTACTGTCAACAAGCAGTTGCTGACATACTTTGACCAGGGTAATGTAGAAAGAAAGCCTTGTTTTTCATAACATATTTAAATGGACTTTATTTTTCAGATGATGTACCTGCATCTGGATTTGCATGTTATTCCTGTAATACATTTTCAAAACAACACCTTCAAACCAGTGGAAACTATCTCAAATTTCTTTCTTGATCTGCCATTCAGGCATTAAAATTTGACATGACCATGGTAGAAGCAGTCTAATGGTCCAACTTGGGACATTGTCCTGTCACCAACAGTGGGATTACATGTGTGTGAAAACTGCTGTGAGAGTCTGAAAGTGCCACTTTAACATGGGCTCTGTCACTGCCTCTCAGCTGCCCATTACTGTGCCAGGGTCTCACCTCGAGCAGTTCATGTGACAAGCACTCCTCTCTCCATCCCACTGAAAAAACAGCTGTGCAGTAAATCAGCTTCACTCCAGTTAAAGCCAAAAGGGTGATTTGGGCTAAAATCCACAAGAATTGATACTGGCACTTTGGGGATTGGTAACTCCCAGCTGGAAACTGAGGACAACTCTCTGAGAGCTGGTACAGGCTGAAGACAAGGCAGATGTTTCTGCAGGGGTTGTGAGAGCAGCCCAGACAGTGACTGGATGTAGCTCAGAAGTAGCAGAATTAATCTGTAATTGGGCTGAGGAGTGCCCAGCCTTGTAACTCAGCTCTGCCCACTGAGCCACAGCAATGCTTTGGGCCTGTGCTCATGAACTGCATTGTTAGCAAACTAATGCATTTAGTCTCATTACTGCAGTGGTATTGTTTCTTTACACACTTTTTCTTGTGGCAGTTTTGTAATTAAGCACAATCTGAAGGGAAGGGTCTGTCTTTGTTGTACTGTTTAAACTCTGCCTTGCACTCACAAATTCAGTCACACTACTTTATCCAATCCTTTTCCTTCTGGAAGATGTGAGCAGGAGAATTTCTACTCAGTTTTTGATCACTTGTGAACATTTAGTCTAGCAGAGAATCCTGCTTTCTCAGCAAAGAACTCTCTCTTTCTGCCTGTGGCTGCAAATATATGCAGGACGCATGTCACACTCTATCAAGACACATGCATCCAAACATGGCAACCTCAGTCTTCAATGAGCCAAATTGTGCCAAAATGGAAATCAAAATGAAGGGAAGAAATAAATAGTACTAATAAACTTCTGTGAATGTTATCTTGGCCTTCCTGGATGTAAGTCTGAGAAAAAAATAGATTGTATGTTGACTATTAAGTACTGGTGAAGCATCTAAGCAAGCTGGAAGAAAGTTTCCAATACATTTATGTAGAAAGCTTTCTAGAATTGAAAACCAGTGTACTCAGTGGAGAGGATCATACATGGTCCAATACATAGGGAAAAATATCATTTGGATATGGCTGTTTGATTAAAATACATCCATCTCAATGCTGTAGGCAAAACACTACAGAATGAGCCAATGGAAATAATATAAACATTCCTCCAAGAGTTTCAAGATGAAAGGTGCCATATTCCTTAATCTAGTACAGATTCATTTATCCTTCACTGAAGAGAAAAATAAATAGACCCACATACACTTGATTGCTGGATATAAACCTGCTCAGATTACTGCTGAGTTTAATTGGTACTGTTTTTATGAAATGGCAGGAATAAACATGAGGATCCTGTTCTACTTCCCAAGGGAGAAACCATCAGCTTAAATACTGGTGGGTTACCTGTGAGGAAATACAAAGTGAAGGCAGAGTATTGGAATGGAGGAAGACCCAGGAGAATTTGAGTAAACATCCATTGCTTTCACTGTTGATGTGCATCAGGTATGATCAAGTCAAAGAACACAGCTTCTGGGGTCGTTATTTCCAAACAATTAAAAGTAAACAAACAGGAAAAAAGTAACCCACAGAAAATACTTCATGTCTGAGCACAGAGAGCTTTTCTGCCCTGCCTTTTCTTCTCTGTCTGACAGAGCACATCTACATGAGCAATAGGAATAGAAAGTTTTGCTCTTCCAAGGCCTTGCTGAAGGTGCTCTCTTTCCTTTTCAACATCTGTTTGATTGGAATGTGCCCTCAGCCTCGCAGAGCCCCCCTGTCTGTCCTGGTGTGTTTGGGTTGCAGGGGCAGTGTGGGAGGTGTATTTCTCAGTGATGAGGTGTGGAGCAGTTTCTCAGAGGAGAGGGAAAGAGCAGAAGCAGCCAATTCCTGCTGACCCTGTGACCCTCCAAGCATCCACGTGGGCTGGCCCCAGTCCCAGCCTTTCTGCAGCTGGAGTGCAGCAGCACAATAGGGCTGGAATGGCTCCTGTGGGAATTCCATAAAGGTATAAAGGGGTAGGGAGGGGAAAAAAAAGCATTAATGTATGCTGTGCACTCGGGGATTAAATGGATCCTCTGGAATGGGAACATTGCCAGTAATAATGATGTTCAATCAGATGACAGCCTTTGTAAAAGGGGCAGTTGTTATTCAGATGTATATATGCACCTGAGGAAAACCTGGGCTGATAAAAATGCTCAGTGTAAAATGTGAGTCAGTCACAATAGCTCAGTCTTTAAATACTATCTCTCTTAGCTGTAGGAACAGTTAAATTCTCAGAGTAAATGCAAATATTTTCTGTAGTGTTTATTCAGCAGTTTGATCAAAATGTCAGTATTTTTATTTTATGTATTCTCTTGACCTGACAGTCAAACCAATGTTCCAAGCTCCAGTCCAATACTGAAAATGATAGAAAGTTTTTAATAAGTTCAACAGTTTGGCTTGTAAGGATTCACAAGTGTTAGGTCTCCTGTCTCCTGAACATATTTTGAAGTGTTCTGTGCCTGTCCAGTCCTGCAGACAGCATTTCTTTCAAGGAAAACTAAGTTTCACATGGAAAAAGGCTTTTACTGACGTAGCACATCAGCTCACTAGTTTAGGTAGTTAAATCTGGATAACAGGAATTTTTCTCTGCAATAAAATATTTAAGAAATCTTATTCAGAAAAATAGAAACTTGTTTTTCTTCCTTTTTTTTTTCTATTAGAGGTTATGGAATAATTTGGAAAGTTGATCCTATAGCTTATTTATTCATTTCTAGGCTGTCTATATCCAAATAATTTGGCACTTGAACAAAATCACAGAATTAAAGTGGTTCCAGCTTCTCTCTTGGCAGTGAGAATGAAGCAATGTTGTTATGCAAACATCTTCCTTTAATTTGTATGGTCCGAAAAGATTTATTTTTCCTTTCCTTTGAAAGAAGGGACAGATTTTCATTTCCATCTCAGCAGCTCTTACAATTACCCTGCTACATAACACACTCCCACCAAATAATGTTCAGTGTCTGTCTGACTGCTCAGTATGCCTTACAGTCCTACTGTATTTTTTTCTATAAATGGAAATGCTCTGGGGCAATGTTATGAGCTCCAGAGGACTGGTACTGCCATGGAGAATGATGCTTGGTTTATGATTTAACTCTATTGCTTGGAAAATATTTCTGGTTTTATCAGCCCAGCCAGCAGAACTCTGATATTTTGTCCAGTCCATGGAATTGTAACAGGAAGGCATGTCAGGAACAATCCCATGAATGGCCAAAGGCAACAATCCCAGTAATGGCTGGGGCTGGGGCTTTATTTTAGTGACTGACAGTAGAACCAGTCGTGCATCTGTAAATCCTGATATGGAACTATCAGAAATATGTGTCTTATTGAGGAACATAAATTTGGTGTTTGTTCCATGATGAGATCTTTTTGGAAAAAGTCAAGGAGCTCCCTTTTAACCAAAGCAGCTCATGGAGCTTTAGTCCAGTGCAGGGTGATTGCAAGGTTACATCAAACCTACTTTATTCTCTTCCTGATCTGCTGAGTTTGAGCTTAGCTGTGTTTGGTGCTTGTCCTCTGTAAATAAGGATTGATTGGGCAGTAGCAGTGACTCTAACTGATATTTTTATTTCAGAAGAATTTATACTCAAAGCTTAAGAAGGTTTTGTTGGATTTTTTCTTAACTTCTTTTCCATCCCCTGGACAGGCTGATTTCAGAAAACAACCTTCCTACTTAGGAAATTTTGTCTTTAGGGAATTATTTCTGGCTAAAAACTGTATGAATATTGGCTATGGCTTTGCCTTGCCACAGGAAGTTGTTATTCCTTGCTTATGATACACAAATAAATCATTACTCTGTTTCTTGAACAATTGTTTCATATGACAAAAGAGTGTTAAAGGTTTGTAAATTGACAAGTACTTCTGATAACAAACCCTCTGTATTTACATGGTTATGGTGAACAAGATTTGCCTCACTTTGTAGAATGCCAAAAGGTGTGGGTTTCTAGACATGCTATTCCTTTTTACCTCTTTGACTTGGAGGTTTCAGAATCCTGGGATTTGCGCAGCCATGTATCAGGAAAGAAGTGATTATGGACTGAAGATGTCATTCTTAAGAGTGATGGCTCAATAATTGGAGAGAATTGGTGGCTCAAGAGAGCCCACTTGTCTCCAGATGGCTGTAGACTCTGCAAATTGCTGCACAATTTGTGCTGAATAGATTAGTGGAAGATGGAATTCCCTTTAAGCATATTTGAAATTGGGAAATTTGGAACTGAAGGGTTCATCTCTTGGGCAGTTTTCAAAGTCTTAACTGTGCAGTGCCAACTTGCATTTTTGGGGGAATGTTTCCTGATTTAAATTTTCCAGTAAAGCATCAGTGTTAATGGGCTATTGTGGGATCATTTCTGTTCTCAGTTTTAATTTCATTGACTTTACACTTGCCCAAATGAGCTACAATACATACAAGTGATGAAAATTCTCTGCTTAGGCTGTGATTTTTTAAAAGGACTTTATGGAAAGATCTGTCTCTGGTAAGTATTATTCTAATAAATTCTACCCTGTGGATTTATTTTTAGACAGCACTCCTGTTTGCCTGTCTAAAAATTATAGTCACTTCTTAAATGGTTTTAATAAATTTTCAGTGTTTGGATTAGAGCAATTAGATCACACAGCCCTTTGATTTGTTCACATGTGTTATAGCATTTCCACTACAACTTTGACACCTGTTTTGAGCACTTTCAGCCCTTAGATGCAAGTCATTCGTTCAGATAATGCATGGAGTGGAAATTGATGTGCAGCCTGCAAAAATACCTGTTCCATGATCCAGTGTGCAAAGGTGTCAGAACAACAGCAAAATGTTTGATGTGAGGCAGAAAATATGAACCATTTTGAGGGAAAGTCATTAATCCAACAAATTCTGCCAAGATTTTACTGGCAAATGGTGTTTGTTTCTCAGCTCACAAAATAGATGCAAGCCTTCAACCATGTCATTACTTAGCAGATAGCTCAGTGATTTTTATCCTTGTTCCTTTAACCTGGACTGTGTTCAGATTGCCAGTATTTCAATAATCTCTTAAATTTCTCACAGTGACTGAGCACAGTTTTATCTGGATACTTTATAGTTATAATTTGAACAGTTTGAAGAACAATTATTGCTCAGCAGAACTGTGTGGTGCTGTTTCTGGTTCCTATCAGATGATGACTGCCTCTGATCTGTGTGTTTTGGGAGGGCTTTTCTCTGCTTGTTCTCCAGGATATAAAGCCCTGTTACAGTCAGGGGCAGCAAACAATAACTTTCACTCGTGCTTTTAACCCTGGAGGTTCAGTCTGCTGTGTGTGAGCTGTGTAGTGACTATTCTGTAAGTACAGGTGTGCCTGTGTGACATCAGAGTATCTACAGAGAGCCAGATCACAGCTTTGGCAGGTGGGCTCTGTCTGTCTGCACCTATGGTTGGGACACTTGCTTCAGTTCTTTGCTTTGTTTTCTTCTTCTCTGTCTGTCTGTCTGTCTGTCTCTCTCTCT
>VWYP01005976.1:7283-54729 GCA_013400435.1 Pycnonotus jocosus | reverse complement strand
ATGACTGCAATAGAAAGAATGGACCTCCAGAGAATGTGTCACTGCAAATGCTTGTGAAAAAGATCCCACAGTATTTACTCAACTTTAAATATAGGATGACTCTCCTGCCCAAATCCATTACCTCACTATTTTATACTAAACATGAGTAAGGTCTGGTCATATTTCAGATTCTGATAATGTGACCTTCCTCTGCCTGCATTCTGCTAGGCTTTGTCACTCATGTACCATTCCCAAAACTTAACAGCTTTATCCTAGCCTCTCCCAGAGCTGCCTGTAAATAAATTGATGCTCATAAATAACTAAGCAGTGCTTGGNTGATGCTCATAAATAACTTGGCAGTGCTTGGAGGGCTAACATGTTAAGATCACTGCCTGTTGCAATTACTTTCATTCCCTGAGATTGTTACTTGTCTGTTTTGGGTTTTTTTTCTGTAAGCAGTGCTCACTCACTGCTCCTTAGCACAGGATATTACCTTTTTTTCTAAATTTTTTTGAAGTAACTTGATGTCTATCTTTGTGGCGCTGTTTCAAGGCTGACGTCCCTCTGCATTACTCTCTTATCAGAAAGAAAAATTGTTATTAAACAAACTTCTCTCTGAGAATTAAATATAAATATTTAACTAGAGCATGCCTCAATAACATATTTGAACACTGTACAACATTGTTTCTCACGTATGCCAATAAATAATTAAAGGACAATAATGATTTGCCCTAAGGATCAATTAAGGAGTTCCTGATTGGGTCACAAATATCTTTACTCATATCCTGTGCCTTTATCCCCAGGCTGGTTTGCTTATTGTTGCAAAAAGGGGAAGGTTTTACAGCACAGGGCAGCTCCACCTGTGAATAGTGCAGGGTTTTCTGGATGATGATGAACACACAAGTGCAGATGATTGTGCCAATCCCCAATGCACTGGGTGATGTCCATTGGGTCCTCTGCTGATGTGCTCAGTAATAAAGACAAATTGAGCTGGTTCTCCTGCTCATTAACTGCATCGTGCTTTATAAACAATAAGACAACATTCAGAAAGTGGAATTTGAATGGACAGTATCATGCTAGACTTGCTGTTGTGTTTAATTGAAGACCAAGACAGATTTTCCCATACAACTCCAAGAATATAAAATTTCCAGTTGAAATGAATTTTTAAACAAGCATCCCCATGTGGTGCATATAAATCAAACACTGCATTAGAACCAGAAACTGAAACTCATTCGAAAGTCCAAACAAATGTATAAATGGCTAGTTTATTTTCACTTCTGATGCAAATGGGAAAAGTAAGAAACACAATATCAAATGGAAGGTCAATTTAAAACTTTGTTTTAAGTTCAGTAATCAGACGTGATGTATGTAACACAACTAAAGACAGATTTGTATTGGGATGTTTTTTCTTTGTTTGAGTGTTGTTGTTGTTGTTTGGTTTGGTTTGTAAAGTTTTTGAAGCTTGGCTGTAGCTTCAACTCTATAGATATCCAAAACTTGGAAATACTACATACCTGAATGTGTTTACTTTTGAGAATTACCAAAAAAAAAAAAAATCTGTTTTGTTTTATTACTACAATAATTAAAATGGAATCTAGTGAGTCTGTGTGAAAAATGCTTAGAATACTGATTTCATTCTAAGCCCAAACTTTTAGAAGAAACTCTACTCAGATTTCCTTTGTCTGATTTTTACCTGCAGGGTTCTCTTTAACTGATGCAACTAGATCTAAATGGAGCATAGTGACAAGAATTATTTCTATCCAGTTCTATTTTACATATTCTCTTGTGCTTGAGAAACAGTGAAAGCTTGAAAGAGGTATCCAGAGGAGTCAGTCACCACAATTAAACAAAGTGGAATGCATGATGTCTAAATCGACAGAAATCAGCTGCCTATATTGGCAATTTCTCACCTTAGTTGTACTGCCATTAAAAGATAAAGTCTCCAAATCCTGCCCATGGTGTTTGCCACAGGTGTGCAGTTCAGGCACAAAGCACATCCTTTCTTGGCCTGGCCGTGTGTGAAAGTTGCTCATGCAATGAACTGTTCTTGCTTTTCAGCTTGCACACAATGTAAGGAGTTGGTTGTTCAGGATAATGTTAGCCAGGGGAACGAGAATGATCAGGTAGAGAGACTAAACCAGGCAGAATGGCCACCAGATTTACCAGCAAAACCAGGGGCAAAGTAGTGGCAGAAATTGCTATTCCAGGATACAGAGCAGAACAATTCCTGGTACAGAAATAAATTGGGCTTTGTGTCTCTCAGAGAATTTCAGGCAGCATGGGCTGAAGTGATGCTGCAGACTGCAGGGTAAGGTAATTCAGAAATGTTTTCTTGGAGATGAATTTGAGTATCCAAGAGGAGGAGGAGTATCCAGGCTACCAGTGTTGGGTATCCCAGGGTCTGGGCTGCTGCCTCCTGCTGCCTTCTCAGAGGAAGGTGAATCTGGTCTGATCTGCATTAATGTTAAAGCATTCATACATTTATTTTTCTTTCACTACTGAATTGAGTTACTGTCACCACACATTCTGTGACTTGCCTGATAGTATCTCTCATCCCAGCTGGGGCTATCAAATGGCTTCTCCTGAAAAGGTTGCTGTTTACACATTTGTTCTATTCAGACACCTCTGTTTCAGCAGTCTGTTAAACAAAGTAGTGCATTGATCTTAAAATTACTTATTATTAAGGGCCTCAGAACTGTCAGTATTGCATTGATATTTCAATCTTTATTTTCCCGATCTAATTTCAAATTTAACAGAAGTGCAGGTTTGAAATACTAACCCACTTTATTTTTTTTTTTTTTCTGGTGTAGTTTCTCTGCAGCCACACAATGAACATTTTCTCTTGTGGACTCCTGTCTTCCTGTTACATTTTCTTGGTTTACCAAAGGAAAAATAAAACAATATCTGGTTGCAGTGGTTTGATTTTGCATTGTTTCCACTAAGCCCATTCCTGCGGGGTTTCCTTTATTCTTTTGTTGTGTGCAAGTTAACTTATGCCAGCTTTTTTGAATGCCAATCTCTGCATCTACAGCTCTCAAAGAGGGAGTATTGATGGATGGTTTTTTTTAGGAGCTCAGAACATCCCCAAAGAGAGTGGGACAAAACGAAAGAAAGAAAAAAAAATTGAATTTCCAGGGATGGAGCTATTTGAGACTTAAAAGGTGTTGAGAAGTTTTGCTGTTCATTGTTCTAGTAAGGTGCATGTCAGTGATGTCAGCATAATGTGCTGAGGAAATGTCACACATGTCTGCAATTGGCTACCTCTGGCTGGCCAAGCACAGCTGGAGACCTGGAAAACAGATGTTGTTTTCAATCAAGCAAGGGTCAGAGCAGGTTTGGGACTTGGAATGTCTATATTTTTCCATCCAAAAATGATCCTCGGGTAGTTTTGTGGACCAGTAATTATTTTAGCAGCCTTTCTGTATTTTTTTATTTTTATCTGCAGTATTATGCCTATAGAACAGAGGAACAAAAACCAGTGGGAATGCATCCAAAGAACTTGGGAGAGTGATGGAGAAAAGAGTCCAACACAAGAACATCATTGCTGTGTTCTCTGAGCCACACCTGGTGACTTGGTAATGCTAAACCATCTTCAGTGAACAGTTTTCTACTGACTAAAACATAAATGTTTGAATCCACCTGGCTGAAGTCTACTTTGCAAGACTGGGAACAACAGTCATTTTATGACTCTTTATCCTGATAGAATTCTCTGTTCTTTATATTTTATTCTCTATATATCATCCCCAAAAGATTGAACAGCGTTGCTTCGTGCCTGGCACGTAAAGAAGAGAACTTGGAAACAATGCAGTGCACAGCTTCCAGTATGGACTGCACAGAAGCCTTGAAAGAGAACCAAGGCTTTGCTCCCTGGCTACAAATGTGTGGCTGTAAATCTGTGCTTGGTTCACAGAAATCAGAGCTCAGTTTCTTTCCCTGCAATGAAAGGGCAGGAGTGCATGGAGGCTGAAATGAAGCTCTGGAGTGTGGCCAGAAGGAGCCCTCACTCAGGACAGGAAAGGAGAAACCTTCCCAACAGCCCAGCAGCCAAGCTCCTGGTGGGCAAAAATTGGGTATTACCTCTGCAGCTGAGAGTGACAGAGGGGGCAGAGAGCTCAGCTGTTTACACCTGATGCTGCCTCCCAAAGGTGGGGCAGCCACCCATGGGTGGAAAAGTGGCACAGCAGAATTGTCCCTTTCTGATAGAAAGGAAGATGGGTTATTTTAATCATAAATGAAACAGCATTCCCCTTTTTGTCTTTTCTTTTGTGCTTTATTTAATGTGCAGTCAAGAAGTAAATGACAGCTTCAGTTCACTTACTCTTTGCAGCTCCCTGAGGCTTTGTTTGGTTCTGGTTTTTTGTCTGTTATTTTGGGGTGGTTTTGGTTGTTTCTGTTTGTTTATACAGCAGACTTGTGCAAACATCTGAATTAATCTTAAACTTAGGCAGCACACTGCTACCAGTGTAGCCATAGCAGTGGAAAACATTCTCCTGAACCTGCTGATGCTGCCTACAATTGCAGTTAAAACATCCTTTATCAACCTCCTAGAATTTATTTTTGTCTCTAGTGAGGATAAATATTGTTGATGGAGTTTACTTCTGTATCCTTTCATGCATTTCTGTCTCCCTCTCCTCCTAATATTTGCATGTACTTGTGGTGTACAGAGCTGGCATCCCATCCCATAGCCATTGTCTGTGTGTCTTCATTCCTCAGCTCTTTACTTAGTGCTTTCTTTTCATATCATTATAACATTTAATCCTTTTTTCGTTCTAGTTTAGGTTGTAATTTTCTATATTTGGTCTCCCACTTTCATGTTTCTGGTTTTTGGTTTTTGCTTTTTTAGAGGTTTATTTTGTTTTTCTCCATAGGTGATAGCAAACCCATTCCTGTGTGTGTACAGGGGCCCTGTCTCTTGAAATTACCCAAACAAGTGTTTTAATCCATTCTGTTAATGGCCATGTCCCCTGGCCTGCTTTTAGGTGATTCCTTGAACTGCAGCCTCTGTGCACCGATTCCATCCCAACAATCACAGCAGTGGCTCAGGGAAGGGAAGATGACAGAAACACCATCCATGAGAGACCTTTGGAGTGCTCCTGTGGTCCAGGCTCCCCCTCAAGGCCAGACAGTCTCCAGCACCAGATGAGGTCAGTCACTGCTTTGCCCACCTGAGTCTGGAAGGCTCTTAAATGTGGAGGTTCCTCAGTCACCCCAAATAAATTTTTCAGTGCTGCACTGGCATCCCAGAGAAAACATTTTTCCTAAGAGTTTTCTCTAGCTTTCTCTATTTCCATTGTTCTTTGCCTGATAGTCTATTTATCAAAATCTTAGATTAATTCTATCCTGAAACTGTGTAATATGGCCCAAGGTAACTATTTTGCAAGAGAGAAACAGTTTTTAGGTAGTTAAAAAAAATCCAATTTTTCCTATATAAAATGCAGTGCAGCCTCAATTATCTGAATGTCATAAGAAACAGTGATTGTAGTGTGTTCAAATAGCCAAGGGAATTTTCAGTGTAATTAATAAATGCCAAGGGACATAACCCCATTTCAAATGACTGACATTAGATATTGCATGGAAAAAACCCCCCTTGTTTCTTCATTGTAATGTACTGACACATGAAACTTCTGGCAGATAAAGAGATTCTCAGTGCAGGAGTTGTTGCCTTCAAAGCATCCTGGTTTATGAGACAAATATCTGAAAATGTGTTAGGTAAGCAAGAAATAACTGTGTTACATCAAACATACAAAATAGAAAGCATTACTAATTGGATCTTTTAGAGATTTTGATGCTTTAATAATTTCGTTGGAGATTTGCACCCTAAAGAGGTTTTGAGAAAGTGGCATACTGGCAGAATTAGAGAATAAAACTTCTAAATCTAAATCTAAAAAAATATCTAAATCTAAATTCTAAATAAAAATCCCAATATTGTGTTTTAATGTGGTCTGATGGAGCAGTTTCTGTTGTTTCCACAGTTCCTCAGTTCTGCTACCAGAAGGATGACAGCACATTCATCACATCTCATGTGTTTTTTGAAATGGATGTGTCTTGTAGGAGCTGCCCACATCACCTGCTCAATTCACATTTTTGCAGAGCTGAGTGCAGGTGACTGCAATTCACTATTGACCTGCCTGGGGTTTTAACCAATAATCAAGCAACAAAAAGCTCCACATCCCACACCAATTTTTGAAGCTGCTCTTCTCTGGAGGTGAAATATTTTTAAAGTCATTCAAGAAATAATTTAATTGATCTTTCAGCTTCCATTATTCCCTGTCCTCAGGAGCCAGTGACCAAAATTGACTCTATTCCCACTTCAACCTCCTTCCTTTCATGTGCCATGCACAGAACCTTGTCAGGCACTGGGTTAAATTAATGAAAGCCTGTCTAGAGTTAAATTAGCTTAGCAGAAACGAAGACAGATTTTGACATATTTTAGACTGCCTAGTCAAATAATAAAAAGATTATGAAGAGCTGATAATTTCAAAAATGTGTGTGGTTAACTTGAAAGAATTGCACTTGACCAAACTCTTCATTAGAACTTTTCACAAAATTGTGTTGGTACTTGCTACTGATTCTGGTTATCTACACTTCAAATCCAGTGCAAGAATATGTTTTTAACTTGAATACTCAATCTTATTGTTTGAAGATTTAAAACACTATTTCCTCCCTGTTTCCTTGCCTTGTAGTTGGATTATTGCCAAATAAATCCCATACAGTTTATGATTGGAAATCTCAGGTAATATAAACTTCAGAAAGCAGTTTAGCTCCAGGAGACTTGTTTGCATTACTAGTTTATTTGTTTATTCATGGTTGTTTCACTTCTTTTTCACTTGGATACAGAAAAACCCCCAAAGATATATGTTGTCATGCTTCACAGGTTTCTTTGGCTGCTGTTTAATTTCTCATACCTAATCAAAAAGTTCTTTTTGACTTCTAAACTTGATGGTATACAATCTCAACTACAGTGGTCTTTATTCAACATCTGCCTGAATCCCCTGGTAGGCACTCCTTTCATTTACATATCAGAAAACTGATCTCATCAGGGAGGATCTATCCTTAGCAGTATAATTCAGAAAGTAATATTTTCCACCTGAAGTTTCTGGGATATTTTTACAGAGGGAGTAGATAGCATGCATGTTACAGTTTGGCCTAGACACCAGAGTTAATGTCTTTATTCCAGAGTAGTATAGTGGTTCTTTAGCCTCGGCTCTTTGAAATATTACATTTGTATTTCATTGAAATAATTCCCCAAATTGGAATATTCAAAACAATTGTATAGTTTCAAATGCCATGGGACAGCAATTATACTCTGATGACTCTGGATTTCAGCTTTGAAACTCTAGCCTTTTACACAATAACAGTTTAATTTCATCTGTGCCAGGACTGAGCTGAAACATAATGGACAGAGAAATACACGAGTGAAAATGGAACACAGTGTGTACTTTTGAGAAGAATTCACTAAGTCATGTTCTTTTCCTTTTAGGACAGGTAACAACTCTGTATAGATCCCACTCAGACATTTAGAAAGCTGTACCTAAAAAGACTTTTGAGAAGAAAAACACAGAGGTTTTTCTCTGATTTTTTTTCCCCATCAAAGAGAGTTTCAGCAGTACACTCCCCCAGAAGAGAAATGCTCCTCTAATTTTCAGTCTCAGTGGATTGGTCTGGCTGTTATTGGCCACATAATAAGCACTGGCCCTGATGCACCAAGGCCTTTGACAAGAAATATTGCCCTGGACACATCCTGGCAGTATAACCCTGGCTTCTCTGTATTTTCTTGGCTGAGGGCCCTGGAGCAGGCTGTCTTTGCTGGGACTCTGAAATATGTCAGCTTTGCCCAAGGTGCTTTTTTCACAGCCTTCCACAAGGCCAAAAGTGAACAGTATATATCTGAGTAGTTATAAATTGCATTTCAAATAAAAATATGCTTCCAGAAAATATCTTGAATCATGGAATGGTTTGGGTTGGGAGGGGTCATTTGCTATAACCCCCCTCTATTGAGCAGGGACATTCTCCACTAGATCAGGTTGCTCAAAATCCCGTCCAGCCTGGCCTTGATTATGGTGAGGATGGGGCATCTCTCCTCTCTGGAGCACCTGTGCCAGAGCTTCATTGCCACCATTGTGAAAATATTCTTCCATATATCTAGTCTGAGTCTTCCTTCTTTTATTTTAAAATCATTGCCCTTTCTAATCACAACATTTCTTATGAAAATAAGTCTGTCCCCATCTTTCATATAAGTGTCCTTTAAGTATTGAAAGGACTGTCAAGGATGATTCTATTCTGAATGACGACTTTGTCAAAAAACAAATTTAAGGGGGATGAAACCACCTGAAACCCTCTATACTTTTTGCCTTTTTTAGATGTTTTTTGGTTTCTATTCAGGATCAGGCTCTGAATCATTTATCATAGCTGGGCTATTCATAATATCTCTTCTGTGTTGATCATCCTATTCCTGGTAAAGAGTAAGCTCATGCTGTAACCATTGTATCAGTAAAGAGGTGAACAGGAATGAACAGTACTGCACAGGAAATTTGACTAAAATTGTGGTATTTAGGGTTTTTTTTTTTTTTTAATCTACTGAGACACTGATTTCTAACTGTGGCTTGCAAGTGGACTGAAATTTTGTCTTCCTTCTGTCTGCCTGTGAACTCCTATGGTTTCCAACAGCTTAACTGAGATAGTCCAATTGTGGCTTGTGTCATCAGACAAAAATATTTCAAGGGATGACCACATCTCCTTGTATGATCATTAACAAGGAAAAATGTAATGAGGTGGAACTTGTCAAGAATCATGTGGGCTCTGACTGCAGAGAGATATGAATCAGGATCTTGAAAGAACGAGAAAGAATCCTGATAAAGCTGTTCTAGCTACTATGAAATGAAACTTTCAGGCAGTGATAGCTGCAAGTTTAAATTGCTGCTGCAATCTGTGTGCAGTCTTCAGTTGAGAATGTGTCTTCCACATTTACCAGACTGCTAGAGCTGCCTTCAGTGGATATTTGTAAGAGTGGAGAATAGAATTGCTCATCTGTTTAATCAGATGCCAAGACACTAGGGTCAGCAATAACTAATGCACAGATATCTGTAATACAGAGAGATTCACAGTCCTTCAGTGAGAAGAAACAGGGAACATTTGAGTGCTTTATACCAGTTTGATGAGTTTACTTATGTAATGCTGCTTTACCAGCTTAGTCCTGCCATGACAATTTTTTTTTGCACACTCCTTACTTAGCTGATATCATGATCCCACTTGACACTGTGGGCCTGCTTGCCTCTTCCTCCTGAAGTGTTTGAGCAGTGCTTCCACAGCAGGAACACCATCCCCTCATCTGGAAAGACAAGCTGGCAGGGCACCTTGCCAGCACAAGTTATCAATTCCAACTGCAAACATGGGGTGGCTCTTCTGTGTAGCTGTGCTGCATATATTGCTCTGTTTCTCTTAAAGGGCAACATATTGCAAATAACAAACAATGTTTACAGTGTGTTTAGTAACTGTGGCAACCACAGGCTGCTGAGTTTAAAAACACAGGGTGTATTCCATGGCAGATTATTTACCATGTCCTTTTGCCAGACACTGTGGAGGTAATAATGTAGGATTACAATATTACAAAGTACCTTCATGGAAACCCCTAAAAAATGGCCTGGATAAATCTTGCACTGTGGGGGCTCCTTGGGCATCTCACTAATGTCCCTATTGAAGCTGCTCAGCTGGCAAATAAAACTGTGCAGAGCCAGGCATTCTGTGGGAGCTCTGCCCCCAAAGTGCATTATATTAGACATTGTCACCATTATAAAGGTGAGGAAATGCAGAGTGCTGTGGGCTGGAGAGATTGTGGAAGGGTTTCACCCCTTCATACCCATGAGCATTCAGGGTCTCAAGACTATTTCCTGAATGTAGGAATTTAAATGGTGGCAAAGCTGACCACTGGAACAGGCATTTTCAGCTCTGCACTAGGTTCCTAATGCAAAGGTGCCCTTAGTCAAAGGCCATCACAAGGTGTAACAATTGGAATGAAAACATTTACAGTACTGAATCTGAGGTATGCAATTCACTGAAGTTTTCTCTCTATATTATGGTCATAAAGTACCTGCTGTTAAACTGGCAGATCTCATCTACATCTGATCAGAGCACTTCTCATGCTGGTACTGGTGTGTGAATTTCCTGAATATTTTTAATTATAAGCCATAAGCTCTCGATGTTTCTGTATGTTTTGCAAAAACTTGTGTTTACATTGTTGGTGGTATTAATTTGAAAAATACCAAAGTCATGCATTACTTCTGATAAAGCATTAAAAACAATACATTTTATAGCTGCTTGAAGATACATTTTTTACCAAATATTCCAGTCCAGTATTAAGATATGAAGAGATCTGTAAGAGTCAAATTACAGTCATTGTCATGGAAAAATGGATCAAAACTTACATTCTTGGAGGGGAGTATTGTGATGTAGGTTTTTTGAATCTTGATACCTGGGAAAGCTGTGGTTATCAAGGTGTCCAGTATTTACCTTCTTGTAATATAGAGACCAAAATCCTAAATAATTTTAGCATTCATATTAATGTTAATATCTTTTGATTCATGGGTTCATATTACAGCTCTTTCTGATCTTGTAAATTAAAAAAAAAAACACCCTCTTAAGAATCCATCATTATTGTTCTCATTCCATTTTACTTCGTAAAACCATATATTTTAGTGAAACAATTAGACAAATAAAGCAATCCTATCAGATTAGCAGAAGAATGAGCAAATTTTGGGTCACAATCCTATAATCAAATACATCAGATCAATAATGTTGGTCCCACACGTGTTCTGTGTTCTTAGCTAGGCAATATTCTATCTTAGCTATTGATGGAATGGGACTTAGGTAGATATATTGTGGTTTTGGTTTGTTTTTTGTTGGTTTGTTTTTTGTTTTTTGTTTGCATAGGTCTACACCTAATCTGTAAAATGTGATGGGCCTCACATTTGTATGCATTAAGATTAAGATTGTTAAATAAGAATGGATGATGAATACAAACTAAAGCAGCTGATTTGGAAGATTGACAGCTGATTTTTTTTTCTCAGACAATAAAATCCCTAATCAAAGCATTCAGAGAGATGAAGAAGCAGAATTCTAAGAGATGAACTCCTGACTAAGATACTGACAACAGGCTCTGCCTGCAAACAGCTGCAGAGGAGGAAATTTTGTTTTGGTATTAATGATTATTAATATGGCAAATATTAAAAAGGAGGGGGGAAAATGACAACCAAACCACGCCCCACTGCACTCACTTTTGCTGTGTTTAAACCATGGGTTTTATTCAGGCTTCAGGTGTCCAAGATCAAATCTGGAAGCCCAAGCATCACTCCAGAAGGCAGCTCTCCCCTGTGCCTCATTTCATATGAAAATTAGCAGATGTCCATGTTCACATGCCCAAATCTGCCTTAGACCAAATACCTGCCTCCTGCTTGAACTCCACCCTCCCTCTAGTGAAAGGTCTGATTTAACAGGAAGTTCTGAGATCAGCAGAGCCACTGACAGAAACATCTCACCCAGCAGTTGCAGTGTCTTTAAACTGAAGGAAAAGCATTAGCCTTCTTTTAAGCATGCTCTGGTAGCTAAAATGGGTTGCCCAAGAAGCTGAGCAGTAGAGTTCACTGTTGCCCTCAGGCTGGAGACATTTAAATTCCCACTGTTATCTCTCAGGGGAAAGCCCTGATGTAGAGTTAAAGCTATTTGGGTCCAAGTAGGGCATTCTTTTAAAGCACTTTTGGCATCCAAAACAATTCTGCTTCTATCTTGTTGAATCTAGGTCACTGTGCAACAAGCAATGCAATATTTAAAAGGGAAACAACCAGCAGGGATGTCTTTGTGTTTAAAGAGCCCTAGTGAAAGCACCCAGTCCTTGCTGGCAAGCCCTGACAGCAGGACTGATTTCTGTATTTCACATTGGACAGTTCTTGGAGAAAAATGAGAAATAGCTGTGATGTCATGGTCTAGAATCCACAGTTATGTCTGTGCTCAGCATTTCATACTGGAGACCTTTAACCAGCACCAGCACTGGGAGATTCAGGTGCTTTACCAAATGTGTAGAAAGCCTAAAAATCTCTTATGGTTTTGGATCCTGTAGGCTGTGTTAATTACCCAATTCAGCATCACCCCTGATAAGTCACAGCTATATCCAGTAAAGATAAGTCTGATAAAAGGGAGTGGGTTAGCTAGTGGGGAGGATCAAGAAGGAGGAGGAACCTTGAGGAATGAGAGGCTCATGAAGAAGAAAGGTCCTGGGGAGAGAGAATCCCTGCTGTGAGGTCAGCCTGGGTCTGCAGTCAGAGCCTGTGTTATTGGAACCTCCAGTCACAGTCTAGCTGGGTAAAAGCCTGCAGTCACAGTCTGCACACTGATCCCTACAGTCACAGTCTAGCTGGCTAAAAGCTGCATTTAGAGTCTGCAAACCAATCCTTGCAGTCACAGTCTAGCTGTGTAAAAGCTGCATTTAGAGTCTGCAAACCAATAGCTGCAGTCAGAGTTTAGCAGGGAATAACCAGCAACCAGAGGCTGCAAGGGAAACCTCCAGCAGGAGCTGCTGCAGCCAGAGTCAGTGAATGGTTGGAGTCAGGATGGCTGAGCTGTAAAGAGGAATAGACCAGGACCCTTTTCATGCTGTGATAAACAAGCAGTCTGTGTCTTGGCCCTCTAACAAGAGGGCTGTTGCAACAGAAGCCAACTTTCTTAAGTAGACTTTGCAATGCCTACATTGTAGGCAGTGCAGACCTTTATTGGCCCTGGCCCTGTGCCTTCCTTGTGAGATGGTCTTGGTTTTATTGCCAGCAGAAACCAGGTGTGTTTACATCTGTGTATTAAATTCCAAGTCAAAGAGGTTATGGGAGAATATATTCCCCAGATATCCTACCCCTACAGAACCATCTCCAACTTCATTCATCCATCCTTAAAAATAACAGATGAGGAAATGTATTAACACAATATCAATCTTACCATTATTTACCACTGACATCATTATATATATATATGGATAGTAGAATAAGCATTAAAACAGTGGTCATCCACGTTATTAAAAATGAGCCTATTGATAGTAAGAAATAAATACTGTAAATCTGTGGGATGCTGCACTGCAGTGTGTAGGCACAATTCCATCCTTATTTCATTCCAACATTTTTAAGAATTGTATCTCAGGTTACTTGAGGGGTTATAAAACCAAAGAAATGTAATACTGATTCATTGTGAGAGCTGATAAAAGATCTAGAATATTGATTAGGAAATAGTGCTCATTGTTTCCAAAGCTGCTCTTTTCTACTGATGAGCCCTACTCTTACATTAAGCCATTTCAATGAACTGATTAAAGGCCACTAATGTGTGAGAGTGAGACCTGAATGGTGTAAAGCACTGCAGCATCATTTTCAATCCAACTGAGGCTCCTTCTCCTATTGCTTTATTATTTCCTTTTCAGCTCTAAAGTCTTGCTAACTCACTGTGTGTTTCCATCACAGCACAGCACAGCACCAGCCAAGTTGGGTCAGACAGAGCATCCCAATGCTGAGTCCTGTCAGTCACAGTGGCCACTGGAGGGTGCCTGAGGGAGGGCAGCAGCAGGGACAGAGTGGCTTTTTTCAGCAGTTTACCAGGCTACAAAAAGTTTGAAGGTTGAGAATTTTCTGATCATGGATGCATTTGGGTTTTTTGTTGTCATTGTTCTGGGTGAGGTTTCTCTTTTCTCTCCACTGTCATATAGTAAATCTTTCTGAAAGCACTAAACAGCCACCAGCTGCTGGAACACTCAGCTCAAACCTCCTACCTAGGCCAAGGCTGGAACACTCAGCTCAAACCTCCTACCTAGGCCAAGGCCTCTGGAAGGAAAGGTCTAACTCGGGGAGCTGTGTATGAGGCTGAGTAAGGGTTTGTAGGGTGCCAGGTCTTACACAGGACAGCATAACACAAAACTGAAGCAGCATTTAGACTGTCTGATTAAGCTGTTCTGGTTCCTGAGACTTGCTTGATATGAAAACTGATATTCATGATTCAGAGAACAATTGAAACATGGAAGTAACCCAAATGCTCTTATCTCAGTGGTAGGACCTGTGACTCTGCTGGTTTCTCTAAGGAGCCTCTGGAGGAGCATGGCTGGGGTGCCAGAGGTTGAACATTGCTCCTGAGCACAGGAAAGAGACAGTAGGAGATCAGTGAGTGTGTACTAACTGGATTCTTGTTATCATTTCTTGTTACCAGTTGTCATACTGAAACCTTTTGACTGGCCCAGTCCAGTAAGTTTTGTCTTTTAAGGGGCTGGAATTGATGCAGTTTGTAAACCATACATCTTTCTGGGTTGCATTCCTCAAGTGTAGCAGCTGCACTTCCAGGGTCTGTGGACAGGAAAGAGGGATTCATTCTGCTTTTCATTTCCTTTTGAGAATGTATAAACTGGGCCTCTGTAGTTAGTGCAATAATTTCACTGAATATGAACATGAAGTTGGAATTGTCATTCAGACCTTTAGCAAAACAAACCATCATTGCTAAAAGTCTGAGTGACTCCTGCTTTATGCTTCTAATTCTATAGGCCCTATGAACATCCCCACTTTATTATGCTTTCCCTACCAAAAACTTGAATGGTTTCTAATAAAAAGTGACTTCATCTTATTGTGTGTATGAAACATTCCTATTATTGGTGACTCTGGACTTTTCAGGATTTCATCAGGATTGTACCTGCCATGAACACCTCACTTAATCTGATTCGTATAGTTTCAGTGTAGTCAGGAGACACTGTGACCAGCTAGACCAGGGATTTAAAGATCAGGACTTGACCTTTTGGAGCCCCAAACCCATGGAATAACCTGTGAAGAGCAGCTCTTCCCTTTAAGTTCATTGAAGACTAAGAAAATGGTTGCTTAGCCTGAGACATCTCCTGAAAGAAAAGGAGTTTTAATTCTACATACTGTAATTACTTATGTATGAATTTTTGCTGTCCATAACAGACAGCTTGAGAATGTTGAAATCCAGCAGAAAGAAAATCCCCTGCTAAACATCAGAGAGATGGAAGAGACCTGGAAATGCTTCCCCAGGCCCTTGACCCTACCCCAGTATGCTCTAGGAGCACAAGGAGATATGACATATGATTTCTCTGTTATTGAGGGTGGCTGACCATTGTATGCCAGATGAGAGAATAAGGAGTCAGAAAAGGCAAAGACTCTGAAAGAAAACTAGTTCAGAATTCTTTGCATTTTATGAAGAAGCTCCCACTTCATAATTTGATGTTGAATTTTAACTTATTGTCAGAAGTGGAATGACACCACATAAATAAGGTGATTTGTGAAAGGAAACTCACAATGGTCACGTGTTTGCTTTGTTGGTTTTTTCAGACAGATGAATAGGATTTTTCTATCACTTACAGTTAATCATGTGTGGCTGTCTATTACATTATTGCAAACATATGTGGGGCTCCTTAGTTTTGAGGAAGAGCTATTTCTCAGTACCAGAGGGTAGAAGGAATTTTGTCATCTTAAACATCATGACAGATCTCTGAAAGCATGACATTTCTATTAAGCAAGAACTATGTCTAAATCTTTCTTCTTTTTTTCCAAGTACTTTATTACAAAGATGAATACAGCCCAGGCACAATGGTGTAACTCTTAAGCATCCCCCACTCCCACCTGTCCCTCTGATTTCTCTCATATCTCTTTTGCATCTCTTTTCTCATTTTTACTCCACAGTCAACCTTGGCATAAGCTGCTCACTTGCAGCTACTGCAACATCCAGGGAATTGCTCACAAATGCAGACTTGCTCACAGAGGAGCTGCTTAATCATATTAGGAGGATTTTCAGTGTTGGCTTTTAGGCACCTCAGGAAATAGACTGAGATCTAATTTTTCACATACCTGTGTAATTCCATAAATTGAATAAAATTTTTGCTTTCTTGTACTAGATGGGGATAAGAAACTACTCTCTATTATTCTACTTAGAAAATGCCCTGGAGTCTTCAGCTATATCATACTTTGTTTTTATTAGATAAATTGTATCTGTGTATACCTTCATTAGCAAGATTTTTGAAATACCCCAGTTCCCTTTTATTTAACTAAATCCTTGTTGCTGCTATGTAAGTTATGCTCACTGCAGTGCCAATTTGTTCAAACATACTTCAGGAATTTCAGGTGTCACCCTACTTCCCCTGACAGGACAGAGGATAAAATCACAGTCTGAAACAGTGAGAAGAAAATTAATAATAATAATAAAAACCTAACAAACAAAACCCCCCAGCTGCTATGATGACTTTGACACATGAGGATCCCTTGGGGAATAATGGGAAACAAAAGGGTTAAGCAGGAAAACTGAAATAACTCTGCAGTCTCTATTTTCTGCCTGACCCCAGAGGCACTGCAGACAGCTGTTGCAGATTGAGGCAGACTTGTAATTTGCCTCTTGGGCCTGGCAGGGAATTAAGGAGCAGTATCCAGTCTCCTATGGGGTATCCAGTCTCTATAACTAGCATAAGCATAATATGAAGGCCAGATCCTTAAAGATGCATAACCATGATGGGAAAGGCATGCTGGAATACCCTTAAGATGAGATCTGTACTGTGTGCTTTTGAGTCTTTAAAAAAAAAAAAAAATTCAGCATGTACAATAATGACTAGAAGTTTGCTATTCCATTGCTGGTGAAGAGTGATCATAGAACCTGATGCAAAGGAAGAAATTTTCCAAATAAAGCCTAAACATGCTGGCAGTGTCCTCTGCAGGGAAACACTTGAGCCTTTGTGTTTCCTGCTCACTGGCAATGTCTGAGCTGGTGCTCTCTGAGAAGAGAACACTGATGTGTGCCCTGGGGTGCCTGAGCTTGGTTCTTGGTTCTTCCCCCAGGTCACTTGATTTCTGTCACTTGGGTAAGAACTTTGGCACAGCTGCTGGGAATACATTGCCCATTCAGGGCAAAATGACTAGAAGAAATGAGACAATATCAGCAGTATTGGTGTTTCTCAGAGATGTGTTGAAACATGGCTATTTAAACTCTCCAATGATGTGCAACACAGGTGAGAAGCTCTGGAGAACTGAGAGGAATTTTTTCATTATTGCTGGAAGTGATAAATCACAGTGACATATACAAACTTGATTGCTTTGGGTTCAACTTTCAATAATGCAAATATTACACAGAACAGGTAATAGGAAATATTAGACATCTTGCTTTATAACTATATGGTCAATATATATAACTAGCATCTTTCTTCTGCAATAATTATTTCTTGAAAAGTGCAGATTGTTGTTTTAGGTTTTGTTTGCCTTTTTTTTTTTTTCATATATAGATTTATATATAAATGCTGCCTTAAGCTTTGAGTAGGAGAATCTGAGGCTTGTAATAGACCTGGGATTGGATCAGTTGTGACTCTGTCACTTTGCTCCTGATAAGGTGACTTTTTTCAGTTGACTCTGACAGCTCCTTATGTGAAAGCATCCGCTTCTCACTTCTACCAGGAGCAGATTCTGGTGCAGCTTTGATTTTTCTGCTTGTGAGGCATATTTTCTCATAGTACATCAGGAGCAGACATGCTGAAAATTGCCTTTTCCAACTGGACACAGCCACATAAATAATTGGCATCGTGCATGGCAATTATCACTTCAAACCCCTTGAAAAGTCTCACTTCCCAGGAGTTTGAAAAGCTAAGGTCTGCCATTCTCCTAATGTGCTCTCTATTTAACTGCAAGAAATCCATCTGCTTTATGGAATTTTGTCTGAATTTCAGCAGTATCTTAAAGACAGAGTCTTTACTACATGCCTGTGTGCCTCTGGTTTGTTTTGTTCTGTTTCTTTAAAGAAAAGAGCAGGCAAGAAGGCAGGAACACCCACAATTTTACATCTCTTCTTGTTTGATCAAATACTTTTTGCTTGCATTCCTTTAAATTAGTTTCATTCTACATGATTTATAGGGAGATTGTCACTGGAAACTACAAATTAAAATTAATACCTTTTTTTTTTTTTGTGAATAATTTAACCCAGTAAATGTTCATATTTTGTAGTCTTTGTATGAACAATCTTCCAGGCTTCCGTGTAGTCACAGAGGATGGGAAGGAAAGGGGCAGAAGAGTAGTTTGCATTTGACACCTGTGTTTCCTCAGTGTTTTTCCATTTTTTTCCTTAAGAAGGAAATGTAGTACTAAGAGGGGCTGTGCTGTTTCCAAGGCTTGCCTCTGAGCAGGAAATTCTTCATATACATGTGCTATTGGCTGAAATGACTGAACACTTTGCCACAATAGTTTTAACATGAATTTTGGGGTAAAGGGATCAGTTTAATCATCCTTAAAAAGAGGTATTCTGAAAACATGAGTATTTAATAGCCTATCCTAACATTTTAGGTTCAGATTTTTGTAGTCTAACACATTGTCTGTGTAGATTCCTTTTCTGCTCTTTGTTACTTGATTCATTAAGTAATGTGATCGACATGAAGCATTCTGAAAAAAAAATGCTCAGTTGCAAATCAGTTTATTAATCTCCTCTCATACTTAGCAAAAACCTTTATCCTTTTTAGATGAGTTGAAAAAGTCTAATTCGAGGGACTTAACATATGCAGATTTGGTTAGAGAGCATATTCCTTTCTTCTGTGATGAATATTGAGCTTGAGTAAAATCCAAGCTAATCTTTACTCTGTTTTCCCCTCTTATCACATAACAGACAAATGTTTCCTGCAGCTACTGTGTCATAGCAGAGCATCTGCCTCTGTATGAACCAACTGCCAGATAGCCTTAGCAAGCAGTCAATTTATGCAGCTGACAGGTTTATTACTTTATCAGATATTTGCTCAAGGACAATTTTATTATATGCAAATCATTGACATAAATTGGGGAAGAATGAATTTATTAAGGGGTCTAAATTAATCTCTCACCATTTGGTATGTGCATTTTTATTATGTAATGTATTTACTTCTAGAATATTCATTTGTCTGAGAGCTGTGCTGTAACTACAGGATTTGTCAGGGTTGGGTTAATGCTGATTTGTGTTTTGTATTTTTTAACAAGCTCTACCTTAATGCTGGTCAGAGTTCAGAGAACATGAGTTATAGAGAGCTTTGGCTTGAGATAGGGAGTTAAAAATTCATACACATGATTTTACTGGACTTGAATTTTTAAAGTGTAAGATGGAAAAAATCAGATCTCTACACATGGAAGCAAAAGACAGTCAGTCACCTGCTCTGCAGAACTGATTCTGACCCTGGGATGTTTTACTGACTGGGCAACTATTTTTTATTTATCACCAGAGAAATCCTAAACAAAAGATCTGGGAAAAAAAAAAACCCAAACACACCCCTCTCCAAAAACAAACAAACAACAAATGCCAAACAAACCAAAACCACCCAAAGCAAAACAATACAAACCCCCTCCCACCAACAAAAAATCTCTCACAACAACCACAATCAGGCAAGGAGGAACCCTACAACACCTAAACAGTTAAATTGGAATAAATATTTTCAGCTGGGCTGGGTCTATTTTGTGTTTCTTGGGTTTTAATCTCATGTTCTGGCTTTCTTCTTCCCCTTTTTGGGTGCACTTTATGTACCCATTCCTGTTGTTGGATCAGGCTTTCACAGATAATCATGGCAAATATATTTGTGTTGCCTTCCTCAGTGATGGCATCAGAATCTGGACACTTCTCTGCAATGAAGGAGTGAATATGTCTTGTGCACGTTTTATTTAGTCTTTCTTAATTAAGAAGAAAAACTTATGCTGACTCAGGAATAATGGCGTGTCTGACACCTTAAGATTTTGAGGTGGGAGCACTCCACCTTTTTCTCAGATCTGTTTAGTACTAGATGAACTTTATGGCTTGAGAAACCTGTGTTCAAATTTTGGCTGAGCATGTTATTTGCTACATTTGTGCTACAACCCTCATCAAAAAATTGGGAGTAAAAGAAAGGTGTTGAAGGGATGACCACACTGATAGCTGTCAGATGCGCAGCTTTCATGTTCACTGGGGCATAAAATTCTTAGAAGCAAGCTTGTAAGACCAAGAAAACATAACAAGGAACCCAATTTACCTGAACTTGGAGTTAAAGGTCCATAATGACTTATACAGACCAAAATTGACTTTTGAATCTTCTCTGTTTGAGAAACTTCTGCTCCCTGTCTTCTTCAACTGACACTGAGTTGGGAGACATTCAGTCATGTCAGAGGGAGCTGAGAAGATATTCCATCCTTCTTGTCTGAAATAACCAAGGTTTGCTGACTTCTCTGTATATTAGAAGACACTCAATAGTCTCCTCAACCTGTTGAGGCAGCTGATTGAAAAAATATTAATTTTCTTGGAGCAAGACAATTACATACAATGCATAGTTCTGTGTGTAGCAAAGGGGAGAGATTCAAGAATTCTCTGACATTTTGTGTTTAGAGAAGCCTGGTGAGAAAAAGAAAAAACTTGGAAAAATTATTGTCAAATTAGCTTTATTGTGTGATTTTTCATTTGTAGGTTGTACTAAAAGATTTTCATTTTTGAAATTAGCAATAGTGCAGTTTCTGAAATATAACACATTCTATTCTTTATAAAATTTTAAAAAATTATTTGAAACAGTCTGTTGCAAGTTCTGTTTTGAAGTTTTGGATAAAAGAATCATAGTATGTAAAACTGTAATTTGAGTCAGATAACTTGTCAACATCTTGTGCCAAAACCATTTCATTCATTTTGGAGTTGTCAAAGTGAGATTTTAAAGAGTTTTCACAGATTTTAAGGGAATTTTTTTCTTCCCTGTTGGATTATTCTGTTTGTATTGCTTTCTCAATCATCATTCATGATTCCTTATATACTCAAGTACTTTACTCAACACATATGGGGAGAAAATAATTATTAGAGATCTTTCTTGCCTTGCTCTTACCTTACCTTTCTTACAAGTAATTATTATAATTACAATAATTATGCTTCATAATGCTCCATTGTTTAAAAAAAAAAAAAAAAAAAGAAAGAGATTCTGGATTTCTCTGTGTTAGAGGGACTCCAGAAGGTTTTTCTACATTGTAGAAAATCTCCATAGTATTTGAGCTACAGAGTGCTTGAGGCTTTTGTGTCCATCTTTGAGAAAAAAATATTTCATGCATTTGATATTCTGCTTTTAAACAGAGATATCAATATGAAATAAAAATAGGTGTATGCTATACTGAATGTGTCCAGAGCTCTCTGAAAATTGAAGGTTGAAAGCTCTGGTTAAATCCTGCTGTAGTGTTGTCCTATCTCAGGGTATTAACATAATTCCTGGATGGATGAGTTACTCTGATAAACAATTATTGATAGTGTCATGAATTCATGCCCTATTTAGTAGAAATAATGACATTCAGTGGGAATGGAATTAAATATATGATAACATTCAATGCTGTATAACTGACAGGCTTGGTATGCTGTTTGAGAAAGGGACTGCAGAGATTAGACAAACACAAAGACATTTTATGGAGCACATCATGTGCCATACCATGGATTATCTCATGTTCCCCTTGGAAACAGAACAATTAACTCTGTGGAGGTGTGGAATATTGATAGAAAAGACTGCTTTGAGTGGGTTAGGTACGTGCTGCCAGGACCTGGATCCATTCTACTGCTCTGGTTTGGGGTTGGGCTCACAACAGACCTTGAGGGCTCTGCTTTCATGCTTCTGTTAATGGAGAGCACTGTTGACAACACCCTCAGGAAACACAGCAAGGACACTTTCATGCACTAATTTTTTCCTCTCTGGCTCCTGAAGAGACCCTTCAGGGTTGCTGCTTCTTGAGTTTTGCCCTTCGACCCAAACACTTAAACAAAATAATCTTTATATGCATCCAACACAGTGTCCCTGTAAAGCTGAAGGATTGGCTTTAGGTTTAATGCCTGATTTGTGGGTTGATATTGGTGAAGGATTATATGAAAGTATAGAAAGATTTGTGCTTCTATTTTCTACTTGTAAACTCTCTGCTGCATTCCAGCCACATATAAATTTTACCTTTGGACGTGTGTGCTTTTAGAGTGTCAGGGAGATCCTTCTAAAGCAAAATATCACAGCTACCTGTCAGGGTTTTTAAATAGCTTTTATTTAGCAAGGTGATACACTGGGAGAAGCACTCTGTGAACTGTATCCTCTGCTAATGTAAATCAGAAAAGTCAGAAGGTTCACATTTCTCACCTCAATACAAGTACTATCCTTGTTGATCAATATGTAATAAACCTCAGATGTTCATTGAAATTCCTTTTCCATGCCAAATCTTGATGTCATGTTGTTTTGCCAGTAAGCATAAGTGAAATTTATCCTATATAGGGCTTTTCAACTTCTTTATGTTAGAAACAAATTCTATATATTACCTCTGGGTATAACATATATATTGTGTATATGTACACAACATATGGAGAGTTCCATCAGAAAATTGTCTATCTAAACATAAATAGTTATTTTGCTTTTTTATCACTTGTAATTTCGTGAAAAGTTCTCTGGTTTTGAAGGAGAAAAGTCACACTGCCTTCCCTTTCCCAAAACTTCGTGATCCCCAACTCAATGCAGTCATTCAGTGACATGAAAGTTTTTAGTAGTGCCTGATTTTCTCATATTAATTCTGTGTGTCAATTAATAGAGTCAGATTCTCCAGAGTAAACCTTACAACTCTGTGAGTGATAGATTCCTGCTGGTAGTTTATGACAGAGTAGCACTACTTTTTCAAAAATTCTTTCTGTTATTGTACTGCCACTCTTTAATGACAACAGGAAATCATCAATCAAATGAAAGTTCTCTGTGTGTCACAAAAAAAAAAAAAATCCTAATTTTAATAGAGAGAAAGAAATAGGGCTTAGCAGGGAAAGGCAGATGGTAAATTGATGGAGATATCCAGTCTAAAGTATCTTAAAAATACTGTTTTTCAAGCCATAAAGGATTACAACCATTTTAATTCCAACTCGAGAAATCTTGATGCTCTAGCATTTCCTGTACAAAGCAAACAAGCAATACCAAAACCCCTCTAATCCAGATATGTAATAATCTCTCTTCTGCCTTCTTTTCTTCTTGGTCTGGAAGACAGTGGTTATTGTCTCTGACATAACAATAATAGTATTACAGTATGGTAACATTCTCCTTAAAGTGCAGTTGTTCTAAACTGGTAATTCGATATATGTGTGCATTTGTATGTATATGTTTATGTGAAAATCATTTTGAAGCAACTGTCTACCTTTTTAATATAGTTTTCCAGTAACCCTGAAGTGAGATCACATCATATTCTTTTTTGTTTCAGTATATTTTATATAAAGAAGCACTAAAGTACTCTAAAGCAACTGCTGAAATTGAAGGGAGGGATCAAAAGAGGAGTTCTCTTCCTTCCTCAAACATTTTGCATGGGAAATTCTTACAGGCAAAACAGAATAGTAGAAGGACATGGTTGGGTGTAGCAGGAGATTGAAAGTGAGGAAATGTAAATCTGGCACAGCATTGTGCTGGGAGGAAAAATCAATTAACCTGTACAAATAAGAAGTGGTGAAAGGATTGAGGGGGTTTCAGGTTCAAAGTTGCTTGTCTTACTCCCACTATTGAGTATTTCTAGTGGGTGTCAGAGGCAAAAAAAAAAAAAAAAAGAAAAAAAAGAAAAAAAAGAACAGAGTGAAGAGGAAATAAAGGAAACAAAGAAAAAAGAGGCAGATATCCAGTGCAAAGTGTGTTATCTAGTCAAATAAACATAACAGAATAAACTACATTGAAAATTACTTCATCAGAACCTATTCCCACCCAGGGCTTCTGAAGTGATCTCCTAAACCTTATGCTGATTTTTTTGTTGACAACAGTTTCAAAAGGTTAATAAAATAGGAGATGTTTGGTCAGTTTGAATAGACTGCTTTGCATTTGGAAGCAATGGGCTGCTTACAGCACAGCTCTAATACATTCCAGCCATGTATTTACACTCAGCATTCAGGCTAATTTCTTCTCTCCTATGCTTCTGTGAATTCTTAAACCATCTTTTAAAGTAGATTCCTTCAGCAGAGAGTGAAACTTGCTCAGAGAAACAGATTTGTGAGACATCATGAAATTAGGAAGACCATAAAGGAAATAGGAGAGGGAGTATAATCTAGATTCTTCATCAATAGCATTGTATCTTCTCTTTCACTTTGAACCGCTATTGTGCAATGGCAATATAAAGAATATAAATGTATTTTGTGGGGTGTGGTGGACATTCTGTATTTTTATTGAAGGCCTGACAAATCTATAGTTAGAAAAGCTGAGCTGGAGTGAGTAAGGCAAAAACAGCACAAGTAATGAGGTGCTGGATTAATGCAATGATGAACCAAACCACCACTTTAGCCACTGAACTCTGTCAATTGGCAGTTTCTGCATTGATTTAGGGTGGCTTGTGATTTATACAGATCTGATCACTGCAGATCTCTCTGCATCATTGCATCACTGCAGACTATATTTGAATATCTTGGATTATTTTCAAGACTATATTTTGCTAAAGATTTCTCAACCCAGCCTTGTTTGGGTCAATGTTTCCTGTTATGTCCTAAATAAGCTTCCAGTCCTGCACTGAGCTTTTATTCCCAGAGACCTGAGGAGGCCACTTGTGCAGGCCCATTCTCAGAATCAAAGTCTGCATTTTATGTGTGGTGTTAGCAACTCTTTCATGCACTTAGAGCTTATTTTCAAGTTTTGTTCATCCCATTCATTACGAGGAAATAAATCTCCTTTCTATAGTGCCTAAAATAACCTTTTGTATTTTATACAGTGTACAACAAGTTTATATTAAAATAATAAGAAAAAAAAGGCAAGATATTAGACCCCTTTCCCACACAGAGTGGGAAAACAATCTATTTCTCTTAGTGGCCTATTTTGCATAGGTGACAAGTCTTTTATTCTTGAATTACACATGCTTGCTAACAAAAAGTGTTCATAGCCTTTGTTAGCAGTGATTACTTTGCCAAAGAAATTTGCCAACCTTCCAATAATAAAAGGACTTGAACAAGACTGTATACAAAACAGATACAGCTGAACTATAAGAGTTGTTGGAAGACTAATTCAGATCTGTCATTTTCAGAATAATTTCTGACAAACTTCAGGGGGCTGATCTCAGGTCAGCTGTAGGTAAAATTCTTTTCTTGGGCTGTGTGTGAGTAGAGAAATTCCATTCAAAAAGAGGACAAAAGACAAGCACTCCATATTCAGAATCTCAAAATGCAGCTACCTTCCATAAATTAAATAGAATGACTGTGAATAATTCACTTCATATTTGAGAAGTTCATAATTCAGGCTAACAACAGTATATTGATCAAATATTTATAACCTAAGCAGCACTTTTTTCCCCTCCTAACACCCACCTTCAGCACCTCTACTAGAATTTAACTCAGTTATATACCTGGTCAATATCTCTCTGGTCCAGAGGACAGTCTTTTAATCACTTAGAAATAAGCAGGAACCAGATAGCAAAACTCCTCTCCCACATTTAGTGCTGTTGGCACACAGAGAAACTTTAGACAGAGTGCTTCTGGTTTTAGAAGAGAACCTTTGCCACTTGCACAAACTCAGTACAGTCACAGTTGTGTGGGAGACTGAAAGAGCAATGTCACTAGGGTAAAATTCACCAATTGTTATTCTTAATTATGTTTGCATGCATAATTCATAAATATTCTTCATAGGCAAGAGAAGAAAAAAGATTAAATTGAACAAAAGCACTGAATTCTTCACAAAATAACTGCAATATAATTAGGCAATATATTTAATGTGCTTATTACCAATGTGATTTTTAGTTACAAACCTAAGTAATGTCTCCCTTTGGAGGGGAAAAATAACAGAAGAGGCAGGGTGGAGCGAAGGAAAAGAAAATGCTTGCTTTGCCTTATCCCATGTGGTGAATGTTTCTGTTCTAACAAGCTTCTCCTGCCAACAAATGTAAGAACAGAAGGTCAAACAAAAGGAGAGCCTGGGCTGTGCTCATGGTGTTCCCTGTGCTGCTCAGGTCCCTCCTCCAACAGCTTGAGGGAGCTTTTCCTCTGCCAGGCCAGGCTCTGTGGGATGGGGGCTCAGTTCAGCTCAGCCTCTCCCCGCTCCTCAGCCACCTCTGCTTGCTGAGCACAGAAAGCTCCCTACTGCACAGCCCTGGCAGTTTTATTCAGACTGCCTCCAGATGCCTCCTGACGTGGGACTGAACCAACTCCTGACCTCAAAGGCACTGTGGTGGTTCCTGTATTTTCACCCCTGATATCCATAAAGAATTAGGTACATGGGTACTGAACATATTTGAATCTTACTACATGGCAACTGTGAGAGGACAGCTTTTCATGTGAATTGTAGAACTGATAATTTTTAATATTTTTTTTTATTCTATCAGTCAAACTGACATTCAAACTTGAAAAGGACCTTCTAAAAAGGCACAAAGGGCTACCATTTACAAAATCTCTGATTTCAGATTGTACAGGACTATTGTCTGTACTGGAAAAAAACATCCTATGCTAATATTAATTCATAATCTATCTGTTTAAAAGGTATCCTGCCTTACACTTGTGTCACTACAGTGTAATCATCTGATAGTGTGTATGTACCTTAAACAACCATTAATTATAACCTGTCAGGGGTGTTATATTATTTACCTCTAAAATCTTGAGCAAATGGAAATTGTGCCCGAGTCGTGTAGAATTGAAAATAGAGTTAAATCCTCTGTCTCAGCTAGAAGTAAATCAGAGCTTTAGGAAAGCCCTGCAGGCGTTTTTAAGTTAGCACAGTACTGAATTTACTTAATATATCGATGTAGGATTTAATTGAAAGCCAACTCAAACCATGTTCTTCTCCTTCTCCCTAGTCTCAAATGACCAAATTTTTCATTCTGTGATAACCCTACAATTAATTTTCAACAGTGAGAAAACAATTTATTCTATCAAGATGATACACTTCCTTAGTCACAAACTCCTTAAGATTTCAAAATTCAAATAGCTTTAAAAGCAAAGCATCAGATAAAATTTGACTTTGGAAAGCAGGAAGCAACTCCACACTCAGGCATATGCCACTAATTCAGAAACTGATCTTTCACTATTGCTCTTCCCTAACACTTGATTCAGGCATGGGTTTAACTTTCCAGGGTGGTGCACATTCCCCTCTAACACTGCTGTTGAGGGCTGTATCACAGGGATCCTCTAATGCTGAAGCAGATATTCCTTATTCAGCTGAGTATTCAAAGCAAGGGAATTCCTTAACCTCAGGAGATGCTTCCAAGGATTGTGTTTGAAGCGGTAACTGCTCATTTGCACATCCCTTTGCTGGACTTTGTTCAGAACTCAAATATTCAATGTTTGGACCTTCAGTGTTGGATGCTTTTCATTCAGTGTTTCTTGTAGTCTGGGATTGCCAGGTTTTCATCTGGCTGGAGGTCTGTACCTGGATCCTCAGGGAATCAATGGGCTCCCCAGGATGGCCCCTGCCCAGTGGTCCCCTCTCTGAGCTGACACAGAGAATGACAACCAGGGCTTTTGTTAGAACTCCTTTCAAGCATTGCTGTGCCATGTTCAATCAGTATTCTTTGTGTGCAGATTTGGGATTATCTAGGGAATGACTGTGAATATGATCCCACCAAATTTAATCTGAAGGAGTAAAGCAATTGGAGGATGCTGTAGGTACGTGAGCAGATGTATTGAGGTTGTCAATACATTTACTTGCTTTACCAATACTATTTCATGGCCAAAATACTTTTGCCTGCCTCAAACCCAGGGCTCTGAGCAGTGCTTTAATTATACAGAAACATGATCACTTGGACAGATTTTCAGGTGACAGTGCTAACTCTGAAATGGGAACCTTTAAATGTACTGGGGTAATGAAAATAAAAATCTTAGTGTGCCTGCTTGTGGAAGCATTGTAGGCACCTCCACAGACTAGTAGAGTTGAAAATAATGGTAAAAGCAAATGTCAGTTGAAAGATATGTAAAGAATGTGTCAGACTATAATTTTGTGGAAACAAACTCACATTAACTATCACCTTTTAAAACAATTTAAAAAAAAACTACAAAGAATATAACTTGCCTCAAAGTATGGCAGTGCAATGCACATCCATTGATATTAGAGATATTTAAAATCTGCCATAAAACAAGTGGTTGTAAACAATGTCCTTCTTTCTGCAGGGATATACAACCAGGACATTTCTAGAGGGATAAATACTGATCTCTATCCACCATTAAATACAATAAAACCAAATGGTGATAGAAACTCTACTCCTGATTTAATTATTGCAGCACCTCCAACATTTTGCCCATAAAGTCATTTCTGGATCAATAATAAGGAGGAAAATTAGCTTAAAAGATGACAACCAATTGCTATGAGCAGACTGGAAAGAAGAAACTAATTCCTTAATACCTCTAACAAAATATCTTCACAGACCATTCACTGGATTTATTTGGTTTTGTTTGTTTGTTTTTGTGATTTTTTCAATCAGTTGGAAAAACTTGAGCAAAGTTGAACTTTTTAGATGAACACGTAATCTTGAGAATGTGTAGAACATAGGTTATACAGGGCAAGTTTAGGAAAAGATTTGTAAGCTTTTTTTTAAAAAGGGAGAAGAGAGGAAAATTCTAAAGGACTCAGCTTAAATTCAATTTCTGTAAAAGCACTGAAAGCATTAGTCTATTTTTGAGCTCAAAATGGCAAAGTCAAAATCTTGATTAAAAATATGTTGTATTTGTGCTCCCTGAAAGCCAGTGTACTATATTTTGATAGGAATAAGCTGTTCATTCACCAAAAGAGGTAAAATTGGAAATCCTTCAAGAACAGGGCCTGACAATTATGAGAAATCACACATAAATCACAAGTAACAAATATCAGAGTGTCACAAGGCAACAAGTATCCCCACAATATATCACAATAATGTCATGTATGCAGTGCCCAGAGCCATGGTGTATTTTGCAGCACAGGAAAGCCATGAAATTGTTCTTCATTGTACTTAGCATTGGAAAGACTCTACTGTGCCCAGGTTTGGGAACTCTATTGCAGAGAAATAGAAATTGTTTGAACGAACCGAAAAGGAGCTCAGCATAATTTTCACAGAAAAAAAAGGAAGAAAGGAAATAGGAATGTTTAGCATCAAGGAAAGGATATGAAAATGTTTTCCAGTGTAGTATGCAGAGACATAGGGAACTTATTATTCCTGTCTAGGATGGATAAAATAAACAACATGATCTTAAAATATAGTAAGGAAAATTTAAGTGAGACCAAGGAAAACTTCCTAGTGAAAAATGTTATGGAGCATTTGACTAAATTGTTTTACCTCTCAAAGTTCTTCTTGCAGCTATGGTCTGTATTTCTGTGAAGGGGATGAAGTAGTTATACACTGATATGTTTGTAATTTCGTGGGTCTTTCAAATCCAAACTAAGCCCCTGGGTCTCTTACTCAGACTGCAATTTCAAATTCCCTAAAGGGCTCAGAACATATGTATAGTATGTATAGTTTATACAACCATCTTGTTTTACATCTTTTTAAATGTCTGAACAGAAACTGCTCCCAGTCCAAAATCTGGATGCAAATACCCTGGAAATTTCTGGAGAGGATTTCAACCCTGTATTCAAGCTTGAATTACGCATCCTAAATCCCTATCTGATTTGGAGCTATTTTGTGCAAGAAAGCATTTGGAATTAATTATTTTTTTGCTGTTTTTAATTAGAAAAAGAATCTGACTGATTACATTCTCCCCTTCAATTAACTAAAATAATTTCACTTCTGGGCTTATACCTTGCATTCCAAATGGCAGCTAAACGAGCACAGTGAAGCCTGATGGTAGAATCCCTAAAAATAAAGGTTCAAAACAGGAATGCTCTGAGATTTTAAACTACATGAGAATGAACAATAATGCTCCAATGTTTCAGTACAATCTAAGGTTCTTTTCTATTTGTTCCCAGAACAATTACTTTTATATAACACATGAATACCAAGATTTGTGGTGGGAATATTTCACATCTACAAATGGCTGTCCCACTGGGATTTGTAGCACTGTTTTAGATTTCTGTTTCCTGCTTCAGATTTCTGATTCAGTTTCCTGAAGTTTCACCATCACACCAAATGCCTTTTCAGAAGAGTTCTGTTTTAGTACTTTTCTGATTATACACAGCTCTCTTTATATACCTCGATTGGATTACATTGAATCACACTGTCAAATTAATTGAAAAACATGATCTTGCCATAGCAAAAACATATGTATATAAAAGGCAGCAAGTCATCAGCACATACTAAATATGATTTGTTGTTTTAAAAATAATTGCTTTATATCAAATCTTCTTGCATCCTTTTTTTGAGGATGAAGAGAGATATTTCCATTAGCACCGAGTGAAAGTCAAGCTGGCACTGTCTGTGCCAAGAGAGCTGCAGAATTCCATTTGACATCTCATATCTTTTATGGTCTACTACCCTTCTACAGTTTCCTCCTCAATGTGTTTTGTTCTGTTTAAGAGTCATTCTGTTTAAAGCAGGAGTTTCAGCTTTTGTAGTTCAGAAAACCACAGTCATCCTCTCTAGGTATTTCTGCAGATCCTCCCTGTGCCTTGCTCATGCTGGCTCATTCTGCCCTACAGCCCTAAGTCCAGACCTTTTCAGTCAGTTCACACAGCTAAAATTGCTGTTTAGATTCATCAGGTCACAGCTTGGTTACTGTAAACCCCCTTGCCTGGGGGTTTTGCTTCAGGGCTTGATCAAGCTTAATCAGGGCTTAATGCAATCTTTCTTCCAAAAGATATAGAGTTGTTCTCAATTATGGCAACTGTAGATAATAATCTGCTATCCACATATGTGTTTGTAATAGTTTTGAATCTAAAGTGTTGCCTTCAGTAGCTTCTTGTAGTAGACTTTTCCATTTCATTTTGTTTTCAGCATCCCCATCAATTCTTTCAGGTGTTCATCTGTTGTTATACACACAGAAAACACTGATTTACTTTTGCTTAAACATTTTGGATTTATTTGGTTTATTTCTGTATCATCTAAACCCCCCTGTGTCTTCACTGTTAAAGAGAATAAATCCAGAATACATCCAATACAAACAAACCAAATACAACCTAAAAAAGATAATATAAACTTTGTAATTGTTCTCCTAAGGGCTGCCAGGATTGCATGGAACATGTCATCTGTTTTAACAGGGTACATAATTATTTAAGACCCCTGAGCTCTTAAGAAGTATTCACCTGTAGAAAAGTCTGTGTTCATTTAGCAGAGCTGTGGAAAATTCCTTTGACATTTTCTCTTGGAAATAACATAAATATGCACACATGTGCTAAAGTAATTTGTTGTAGACCTCTGCAAATTATATCTTTTCTTCTGTGCCTATCTCTTCCCAAGAAGTTTTCCTCTTTTTGTTTTGCTCTCCAGTCTCCAAGCAATTTGATATTCCTCAGATTGCTATTGTCTTCACACATCAGCTGACTTTCTAAACACCTTATTAGATTTGTTGCACGAAGCATTCCAAGGAAAATATAAGAGAGAAAAAGCAAAAACCTATCAATTTTTGCTGATATAAAACAATGCATGGGAATAATGGTCAGCCATAAATCTGGAAAAAATAAAATTCAACTCGGATAACCTAGGATAATTTAGAGTGTCTTTTTCAAAACCAGCTGAATTGATGGTTGTTCTCACAGGATGCACTCAGCTCTGTGTTGGGTTGGCAAAATTCTAGCAATATGACACTTGTTTTTCCAGACAGAAACTAATTAACTCCTCACTGAGGCTTACAAGAAGTTTTAGTTAATAATCTTTGGGACAATTGCTCCTAAAAGTAGTAATCCAAAGGGCTGAAGGCATTGAATCAGAAAGTCAAAAAGGATTTTCAGCACAGACAGGTCTCATCTAAGCAGTTTTAGTTTTCTATGACCAAATCTGCATTTTTACTGCTTTGGAAATGGAGCAGCAGGCAAATTTAAGGTGCAGGTAGACAGCATTTGATCCAATATGAGCTGATCCAGCAGCTCAGTGCTGCTGAGGGGTAGTTAGGCTCATTCTTGGTTTTACCATGGTCCCTTTTACAGTGCCACTCAGGCACTCAGGTGGCCTCAGAGTGAGATTCTTCCATCCACCACATCAGCAGTGAAAAAACAATTAACTGTACTCCAAGGGTCATGTTCTTTCAGCAGCAACAGTCTGCTTCAGCTTCCTTTCAAGGAAGAACAGAAAGCCCTTCCCTGAGACCTTCTTCAGCTGCTGATCCCTGCCTCCAGTTGTGGTGTGTTTGCCTTTTGCACTGCTGGGCAGGGGCTGGCTGCCCACCTGGTCTCTTCTTCCACAGCGAGGCAGAGATGAGTACAGAAGGCTGAAGGAGAAAAGTAAAGCTGGAGCTCTGATGTAGCAACTTTCAAATGCAAGTTTGTACCCTAGGGACACAAGCTGGGATAGGCAGGGAAGGAGAGAGAGAGGGACAGAGACCAATATTCATCCTGCTCAGAACTCATCACTCTTCACTTCTTGTATGTTTGTCTCATTGCTCCCCTGAGAAGCCAGATGATGCCTTTTGACCCCTTCCATTCCACCTTTCCAAAGCCCCTTTCTTTGCACTCTCTCCCTGCTGCAGTTGCATACTTAATTCTTTTTTTTCCATTTGCAGCTGAGAAGCCCTCTGCCAGTTCATGCATAAATTGTTTGGTGAGAGCAGCATTCTAAAACTCTACTAGCAACTGTAATTTGGAACCATTCCTCACTGAACAAATGTAGCTTTGAGCTCCATTAAGAACATATTTTTTAAAAATTAAGTTTTTATTTTTCCCCCCTAATACTAAAATCTGATTGGGGTACAATGTGACCTGCTATTTCCCAGTTTCTTCATGATAATCCATAAAATCAACAGTAAGAGAAAGGACTTATTGTTTGTGCAGTTCTGCTTCAATCTCCAGCAAATTGGAGGGTGAATCATTCAGCTGATATCAGACAGTAACTTTTGTTTTTAAAAGACAATCCCATTTCTATAGGTTGCTTCCTTAACTGCCCAACTGGATGTGAATGGGTACCATACACCTGCAGTGTTTGCCATCCATCCACATTCATCTCCTATTTTCATACTGTTTTTCTATCTTTATATCAGATTATTTTTGTCTTTGCTCAGTGAGCTACTGCTTAGCCATTCTACCTTATATATTTTTTTCTCAGTTTACTGTGTTATCTGTTTTTTTATCTGTTTATCCTGAAGATAGTTCAAGTGCTTCTGAAAGAACAAACCCAGGCATTGGTCCAAACTTCAGCTAATCTATAAACTAATCATAATGGTAAATATCACACATTTGGTGCAGAGAAGTACATATGACTAATGAGGTTTCAGCCTCTGCTGCAGGTGGTCTTGTAATGAATGTCTTATCATGTATCTGAGTATGTTGCTGCTTCCATCTGCTTTTCCTACCTTATTTTATTTACTGCCATCAGTTAATTTTACAATCACAGTCGTGATTCCTGCCTCTCATTCTAAAATGGCAATGGTGTGTGATCCTGTCTTGCTACTCTCACCTGATTTCAGTGCCAGCTCCATCATTTCTGCTCTCTGCCTCTGTGCTGCTCCCTTTCTGCCTGCACTGTCAGTACCTTGGCATGGGTAACTGCAGCAGCCTTTCAGAGCTCCAGGCTCTTTCCCTGCTCCAGATTTTGAGGTGCCTCCTTCATCAAAGTGCAGGCATGGTGGCAAACCTGGAAACAGGAGAATCAGTGCCCTACAGGGACTGAGCTCTGTAGGCCTCAGGGCTATTGGAGCCCTGATGGGACTTGGTTAGAAGAAGTTATTGGGGATGATAAGCAAGGAGCACCTTGAGCAGGAGACAATTTATCTCCATTGAGTTTGGAGAGAAGACAAGGAGGATACAGACTTATCTCCATAGGAGATGTGTGCTCAATAGGAGATGTTGATACTCTTGCTCACCTCAACTGAAATAAATTGCAATTAATCTTGTCTAGACTGAGTAATTAAAAACATAGTGAGACAAATAATTTATCCTATAAATTGTCATCAAATCAGGAAATGTTTGCACATAAAAGACCCCATGATGGGCTCTTCTAAATAGATTGGTAATTTTTTTCATATCTCTCCTTCAGCAATGGCTGAAGTACATCAATCACTTTGGAGTGGAAGCAGGAGATGGCTAGACCATATTTCCCTGAGGATTAAAGCCAGACTGTTGAATTCTGAGCAGCCAGGTTGCTCTCACTGAGAGCTGGAGCTGTAAATATCAGCTGACCTTTGCAGTCTATCTTCTCTCCAGTCTTTCACTGGCATGTGTTATGTGCCTCTGGTGTGTTGGCTGCATAACCATTGCAGTTTTAGAGGGTTCATATTTGAAACCACTCAAAGTGTGTAGTAAAGACTGGAAATTGTAAGATTGTACAGATGTGCAACTGTCAGTGAAAAAAGTGAATGTTTCTATCTAACTAACCAAAATTATATCATGTAGTTGAAAAAAATAGGTTGTGTTTAGGGCCAGAGAGGTGACAACTCTGATCCCAAAGGAGTTTCAGTCTAGCCCTCCATGGGAATCTAATGGAGCTCCTCACAAATTCCTTCACTGGACATCATCTGTGTTGCACCCAATCTTTATTGGGATCACTGAAACGGAAAAGCAAAAAGTTGATCACCTACTTTGGTAGAACAACTTAATATTTGCCAGCCAATTTGCAAGGCAACTGTAAGAAACAGAACATTTCAGTGATTTGGAAACAGATGAGATTTACTAGAATGAGAACATTGTACCCCATCTTTTAGTAAGTGCTCATTCCTGGAAAATTTAGGTTTCAGATAGAGATCTTTTGGGAGAAACCATGAGGAAATGGATTCCTTTCTTACCACAGGAACTGTTGTTTTTTGATATCTACTGTTGGCTGATGTTGTCTTTCATAAGCTTTTATAGCTTTTGATTATGGTTCAGCTGACCTGAAAGTCTTGATCTTTTCTGTGAGTCTTGTTAACTTCTGCTGAACTTCAGATACTGATTGACATCCTTGTCCATGTCCAGCCTCCACTTGGGCAGGAAGAAGGAATCCAAGTTCTTTTGAAAAATCAAGCAGACTCTTCAGTAATATTTAAGATTCTTCTTAGAAACATTCCTTTGAATTTCTGAATATGTGTGTGTGCTTGCCTCCAGTATATTTTTCAGGATAGCTGAAAAATACATGTTGACAGATCAGTAGGATGGCTGTCAGAGTGGGGAGTAACTCCAGGGAGGGGAAGGCAGTTCAGAGCTTCTGGAGGCACTGGCACAGTGGTGTCCTCAGATGGATTTAGAGTAGTTACATTTCCTCACTGACCTCCCCATGAAAGGGGAAGAGTCCACCCCTGCCTGAGGAATTATGAGTTACTTGAGTAACTCCTCAAAGTGGCTGGTGATGAATGTCTTTCAGGATTCCATTGGCTGCAGAAGGATTTGGGACTCTGAAGGAATCTGAGGCATTTCACTGCTCCAGACTGTAATGAGGACTGCTGGCCAGCAGAGCAGGAACCCCTTCAGTGAACAAGGAAATGATCCCTTCTGGCCAGAGAAGTTTTATACACATCCAAGCCTGACCTCAGCAAATCTTGCATTTTGGATAGTCTCTAGGTGAATGGCTGGAAACTGAGCGCTCATATATTCCATGTTTGCTGAGATAGCTTTAATCAACATTCCAGCTGGAGAAAACAGCTCTTCTGGGCCTTTTAAAGCTGGTCAGTCATCAGCTGGAGCAAGCTTGATTATGTCCATGTAGCTCACCAGTGAATACTGATTGTGAGAGACACATAAAAACGGGATTTAAGGGCCAGCAGAAATCTGGAAACTTGCACATGGTAGATTGATGAGTACTTATGAAAAATATCATGTTTAGTACATGATCACAGAACCACAATCTCAGTATGAAGCCTGAGAACATAATAATATGTGATTCTGTTTTATTTTCCCTGTCCTGCATCTCAATGAAGAACAAAATTTCCCCAGATACTTCCTCACACACTGAGAAAAAGTAAAAAATTATGATCAGTCTTTACCCTGTTCAGCTGGAACTTTATTGCTGTGCTGGTTTCACAGAAGCCATTGGAAGAAGCTTGGCCTCTTTCACGTCAGTGGTGGCTTTTTTAGAGCAGCAGGACTCGATATGGGAGCAGAATATTCTGTACTGAATGTCAGGAGCAGTTGTTACCATTTGTTGGATGAGAACTTAATGGATGAACAGCAGTGAGTTTATTTGCCAGAAATATCAAATGCTAACGAACAGCTTGCTGTAGTCCTGGCCTTGGCTTCCATCATTAACCTGATTAGACCAGAATTATCTGCAACATTCTTGGATGTTCTTTCACTGGTACTAGAAGGTCATTAAACAATGGGCATATATCTTGCAAGCTCCACTGGGATTTCTTTTCATCTCAAGCAGGTGAAGAAGGATTTTATATTTCATTTTGAAATGCAAATTTTTTATATGAATTGGCAGATTCTCAGCTTCAAGCAGGGAGAGCCTGAATTGATTGGATTGCATTGTTAACATTTTTGTTGCTTTCAGTTTAATTGTAAAAACTGTAGAAGGGTTGATTGGATTGTTGGGGTTTTTTTTTGTTACAGTTGACCTTCATCCTTTGAAAATCAATTGAACATAATTTGTTTTGTTTTGTGGATATTTTTCTTGTTTTTAAGGACAAAGTGATTTCAATCATAAGGAAAAATAATATGAATTCCATCAAATACATGCTGTTCTGGTGTTTGTTATTTGCATAAACAACTATATTATGATAGTTGTTAAATTGACCATCATCAAAAGCTCAAAACTCATAATGGAAATATGAGTGGATGAATTGGAAGAAAATAGAAAGTGCTTGAAGACAGTTTATACAAGTTACAGTGTTCAAATTTTCATAAAGAAAAGCTTTTAAGTTCCAGGCAGGGACTTTCTCCCTTCCGTCTGTAACAGATTCTGTCCAAATGATTTGTATCTCTGCCCCCATGCAAATATTGAATAATTGTTTCTCACAAATGAAAATGGGCTATTGTTCAAATCTTAAGTTTGGCACTTGTATGCCTATAGCTGGCCCAGTTATATTAGCAAATCTCAACATTTTTGTTATTTTTTTGGCATTACCCTCCTTAATATTTCCAGGAATGAGAGAAGAATTTTCTCTCATCTTGGATTTTCTGAGGAAGAGTTCTGTTAACTAAATCTTCTCCAGCAGACTCCCTGTGGTCCTGGATGAATGCAGTTGTGGGGTGATGTGGTACTCAATTTATCCTGTAAAAAGCCAAATATTGGCAAAAAGTGTAACCAGGGGATGGCAGGCAGGTACAGGCCCAGATTTCTAGGATGCCTTGTAGCAAATCACTTTCTGTGGGTCCTGGTAGTTCTGTTCAGAGCAGGTTGTGCTTAGAGAAGCACGACTTCCCATCCTTGGAGAAGCTGTCACATTCATGGATGAGGCAGCTCTTCCCATAGCAGAGCTTAGAGAGAAAAGGCAGATAGAGTTCATCATTCATGGAAAGTGATTTTTGTGCTGTGAGACTAATGAGGATATGTGTAGGAGCCTCAGACTTAAATAAGCTTACTTTTTCTTAAAAAAACCCCAAAAAAACAACAAAAACAACAACAAAAAAACCCCCAGCATTTGTCTGGCTCTGGTTGTGATGGGAGTTGTGAGGTTATTTCCCCTCTTCATTCTACAGGCAGCAGGACCCTATTGTTAGTACTGAGAAGTACGGACAGATCCATATACTTTCATGCATATGCAAACAAATTTTTCCCCAGGAAACCCCCTTTAACTACATAAATATTCTTATTAATTATTTTGCAACCTTCACTTTTGGAAATTGATGTATGAAGCCTAACCCACAATACCAAGCTGTCTCTCAGCTAAGACCCCAGCAGTATCAAAACCTTCACTTCCTACTTGACAGCTTCTGATGTTTTTATATGTACAAAATACTGCAGTGTGCTGCATATTAAAAATGGAGAGTAAATAAAATAGACGTTGATATGAAGTTGAATAATGTGATAGGTTTTGAAGAGACTATTATTAAAAAGCACAAGAAATTCTAAATGACCTGTACAATTTTCATATTTAATTCAGTACAATAATTAATTATTCAGCAGTTGAGGATGTTGTTTATTTTCCACCCTAGTGCACTGGCATATCACAAAATCCAGTGCTCTACTCCAAACAAACAGGGCCACTTAGTCATCTAAATACGTATAAAATGCAGACAACTTAGTGAGTTACATTTGTGCAATTAATGGACCAAACATGCTTTGAGACAAATTTGATGACCTTGTTCATACTGGATATTTGCTTTACAGCATGAACATTGATATGGAATCCACTGGGGCTGTAAAGGATCACAGAATTTCTCAGCCTGTCACTGATCATGCCTGTAGCTCCTGTGAAGTGATTTAGGAGCATGGCTACCTGCTCCAGCCCGGGACTGCCTCGTGCCTGGAGCCAGCCTGGGGACCTGGAGCATCTCCCCTGGCTGAGGGACACTGCTGCCACTTCACTTGTAGCCTCTTGAACCAACAGCAAAGCTGAGCATCCCAGAGCACCCCCAGAGACAGGGACACAGCACCCTGGGGGTGCTGGCAGCGTGTGCACAGGGCTTTTCTTTCCACAGCTCCTGTGTGTGGGACTCACACAAAACAAACACAGGCAGGCAGGGCTCCTTCCCCCTTTTCAGCTGAGACAGAAGGTGAAAGCACAGGCACACACACACAGACACGATCATGGATCCCTCGGGTGCCAGCACCTCCTGCCTTTTTCAGCCACATGACAGGACACACAGTGACACTGAGTTTGTGCATCAGCCGTGTTGAGGCACAGAATCCTGTCCTGGCAGACAGCAGTACCTAAATACTGATAAAAATATAAATAAGAGAGAGAGAGTTCCTTCTGGGGAGTGTAGGGCCCAGGCAGGGCACCAATACACCCCTTCCCCTTGGGGATGTGGTTCCAGGTGGAGGTAGCTGGCAGGTCTGGGAGAGGGAAAGGTGCTGCAGTGTTCCATATCTAATGAAGAACCAAACCAACATATGCAACTGAGACAAAGTGTGAGGTGGGGGCCAAAAACTAAAACTGAAATTATCCATGGAGCTCGACGTATTTGTTGCAGAAAAAACAAAAATATTGACAAATTCGATTTCTTGACATTTGTTGTGTTTCTTGCTGCTCTACACCCACCCCTACACCCAATTAGAAATTTGATTTCTAAAGATAAAGAGTTCTAATGAATATTTAATTAATGAATAAATGGTGTATTAAATCAGATTTTAAAAATCCAACCCTCCCTATCCTCTTTAGGTTCTTGAATATAGTAATCAGTGTAATTGATGTAATGTAATACTTTGAATGTAATACTTTGAATTTCTATTAAGATACCTGAAAATCAACGTATCGTTGTTGATGAATAAAATAAAACTCATCTGTTATTTTGTAAAAAATAGATGGGTTTACTAACTTAAACTGGGTAAAACATAGTCTTTGAGTATCTTCTCATAATTATTAATTAACTTATTTCTGCAAGTAATAGAGAGAGCAATGCTGTGATGGTATTCAGGGAAAATAGCGGTCTTGTTCTTGAAATCCATTTTCCCTATAGCACCATTTCTGTGTAGTGTTTTTACATTTGTTGTAATGAAACGGGTAACTGAAATTAACAGCAACAAAAGGCTCTCTGAATGCTCTTACAGTGGTTTGTCTTGCAAGCTTTCCTCATATAATTTGTGGATTGGCTCAATGGACTAAAGATCTCTGCTTCTGTAGTTAGATTAACTAAATGCAAAATACATTTGCTTTAACTCTGAACTTCTTACCATTTGCATGGATAAAAAAAAACCTGAGGAAAACAGTCCCTAAAACTTCTGAGATTTCCTTTCATTTCTTATTTCTTTTTTGTTTTTTCTACCATCTCCAATGTTTAATTAAGATTTTTCTGGCAGTATATGAAATTAGCATCTAGTGGTAATTACTTTGTGTGATCATAATAATTTTGAGATGTATAGATGTTTGTTTCCATCTTTGTTTAATTTGCATCTTAAAATGTATTGCTGTATAAAAGAACTTTACTGAATGAACTGAATTCCACTCTCTTTTATTCTCTCTTTTTGATTATAGTATATCTTCTTACAGTGTCCATGTCAGTTATATCAAAATCATATCTAAGTAACCAAGAAAATCAGCAGTGTTTTAAGTGTGAGCATAGGGATGAAACAACTCCTAGGAGATGAATGCTTATTGTCAGTTTGCAGAGAGGTTTCCATGATGTACAGTTTGCATTTGCTCAGATGATAATACCTGGCTACAGGTGACCTCTCAGCATGTTCCCCCTTCCTATTAAACCTCTGTTGTTGCTTAAAATAAAGTGACTATTCGATAAAACTCAGTAAAAACCCTCAGGGCTACTCACTTCTAAAAAAACAAACTGAACCTATCAGATAAAGCTGTCAGGGCTTGGGCTTTATCTAACGCTGCACACTCTTTTATAAATTGATTCACTTTTCTGCCAACCCCACATGTCCGTGAAATAGCTTGGCTGCAGCTACAAGTACAATTATTATCCCGCCCGGGGTGATTTGTGTGGTCTCAGAGCCCGGCACGAACCCGTTTATCCTCGGCGAGGTGGGAGATGAGGCAGGCACCGACCCGCACCCGGAGAGAGCCAGGGCACAGCAGCCCTGAGGGGTGGGCACGGCCTGGGGAGATGGAGCAGGCACGGCCGGGGAGGGGCACAGCCATGGGCACTGCCACAGCCAGAGAGGGGCACAGTCACAGCCATGGGCACAGCCATGGGCACAGCCATGGGCACAGCCATGGGCACAGCCAGGGCCACGGGCACAGCCATGGGCACAGCCACAGCCACGGGCACAGCCATGGGCACAAGCCACCACCACAGCCATGGGAGCACAGCCTGGGGAGCTGGGCTGGGCATAGCCACAGCCATGGGCACAGCCAGGGCCACAGTCACGGGGCACAGCCACAGCCAAGGAGGGCCACAGCCCAGCCACAGACACAGCCCAGTTTGGGGACAGCCCCACTGGAAAAGCCATTGGCCTTGATATCTGGCTGTATCCAAATCCTGTCCCACAGAAATCTGCCTGGTACTGACTGTAGGAAGCCCATTCATGCTTGTGGATATCTGCAGGCTCCTACAAAAATCGGTGGCATGTGGATGTTTTCCTGTATCATGAGTATAGGTTATGTGGATGTGTGTTGACTTTGTAATTTTTAAATTGTATTTTAAAAAATTTTATATAAACAAAAGAAAAAGTATTTTATTTCAGTAAATTCTCTTTCCCTTTCCCTTTCCTTCTGCTCCAAGGAAATACATAATACTTAAATACTTACACTCATTACTTTTTTAGAGTGGTTGGAAAAATAAATTTTTAGATGGACACCACCTTGCTAATAACAGATCAGGGAGCATGTTACTTAGAGCACATGACTGTGCTGTGAATCTTGTATTTTCATTTCTTCCCATGTAGCCTGAATGGACTCACTGAGGTACAGTGGAATGTGCATATGCCTTTATCTACTCATCTTAACAAAATCCAGCCAAGATTAAACATGGAATAATCTCAGAATTTAATGACTAGATATAAAAATATAATTACTTTAGAGCTATAAAAGCAGACATTAAATGCAGGTGTAGGGGAAGTATCTAAAACTATTTAATTTTATTTTGAAAAGTAAAAAACCCTTCATATTAAAACATGTCAATATTTCAAACTGGTAATGTTCATTCAACCAATTGTAAAGAAAAAACAGATAACCAACAAAATAAATATTGAGATAAAGTACAAATATGCCACCTTATATAATCATTATAAGGACTTATTTTCTCATGAGTTGTATTAGTTTGCCAGCTGGCAATTGGAAATATTTTTTGCTTAAAATCTAGTTTGAAATGTGGGTGGTTGGAATAGGTGTTTAAAGTACACTATATTTTCTTAAAGCAGAAAAAATAACACTTGTGGATAATTTTATGCCATTACAGAGGTTGCTAATAAAGCTGTTTGCAATGCATTTTGTCAGGATATTGATCTGATAAAAATTTTGAATTTAAGTGACTATTTCTTCAAATAGAAAATTCAAGAACATTGTGAGTGAACTTAAATATTTCATTTTTTTCAATATTTCATAGGGTTTTTTCTAGTGTACTTTCAATTACAAATTTTAAAAATGGCTTTTTATTTTTTCATCATAGGGAATAACTGAGCTTCCCTATTCCCTGGTGCAGTGGCCTGGTAGGAAAAAAAAATTGCTTTTATAAAAATTCTCTGTCCGTCTTGAGTTTTAAATGATCATAAAATGGCAAGATAGAGTTCTCAGAGTTGGAAAGAATGAAAGAATCTGTCTCTGATCTGCTTGGACAGACTGACATGCTCACAGCCAGTGGAAATACAGCTGGATGAGGCACTGAGACCACACCTCTTCAAAGGGGAGCTCTGAAAGTTATTATTGTTTCATTCTGCTGGAAAAAGATCCCACAGATAGTACTATTACTAACATTCCTAAAATGGAGGCCTAAAGGTTTAATTAATTTGATTAAAGAAAAGCAAACAAATATGGAAAAGTTCAGAGAGGAGCAGTTCTCACTGATGTCATGGAAAATGTGTTGACTGGGCATTTTTCAAAAGTAAGTCACATATTGGAAAGCAGCTCATGCAATGCTGGGAGCAAAGAAAATAAACATGCGGGCATTGGAAAATAAAGACAATTGTTTAATAAGATGTGGCAACTGGGAAAAAGAATCTTTCTCCTCAGCCAAAGCAAGTGTTCAGAATCGTATTTCCAATGGTCAGACGAAGAAATCCATGTGTATCGTTTACAGATCTTTTTCTTTGCTGCTCCTGTGCTGAACAGAAAGACAAGTTTCAATCCATAGGAAGTAACAGTGTTGCTGAGCTGCACCATCTGTGAATCATAGATGGAGATCACCCATAGCTCTTGGAGATATGACATCCAAAAATGAAGGATTATTGAAGGAAGTACCTAAAGTAATAAACAAATATATGCACAAAAAGCACTGAGATGTAGCTACATTTATTAGGAATGTGCTTATATATAGTGTTGGCCCAAAAGTCTCTTTTTTCCCCCATATTAATTCTACTACCTGTGACTGTGAGCAAGCTTGCAAATTAAGATGTTTCACAAGGTTTTGATCATTGCAAAAATATGTGAAGCTTCTTTGAAGCTCCTGTGTTAGCGTAGCATGCTGCTCTGGGAAAGGATATGACTAAGTCAGGGATAGTTTCATGCTGGATTTGGCCCTTAGGCTCCCAGCTAATGGTTTGGAGTGTAACTAAATGTATACAATAAACCAAACAGGCTTGGATTTGTTTTGTTTTGTTTTTCACAATTGGCACAGCGCAGTGCTATTTAAAGTGTGAAAAGAATTCTGCTTAAAGAAACTGCAAAGTGGCAGAGCGCTTTTCCCCAGAGACAGAATGTGCAATACCAAGCATACAAACTGTAGGGTCCACTGAATAAGAAAGGTTACAAGGAAAACTCATTTTGAGGAAGCAGAGATCAATATTTCCTGCAGCAAATGCTGACAAAAAAAAGTAGCATCAAGAAGAAAGATGCTGTAACATTAAAAGAAACAAGATTTACTATATTACTTATGGCATAGAAAAGGACTGGGGTATTTGTTAAAAATGATTGGTGGAGTAAACTCAGGGCTTTGAAAGATATGGTTGTACCAGCATCTTAATATAACATCCAGATGAATGTTAGTCTCACAATTTATCTTAGTTCAGTTGCTCCAGAGTACAAAACAGATATACTGGTAATTAAATTAAACTTGTTGTTTCTTTCTTTCTTTCAGTATTGTTCGCTAGAAACCATTTTTTATGAGTTAGCAATAACAAGCATTGATTTGTGTGCCTTGTAATCTATTTGTTCTCGCACGCATCTCGCCCACACCCACCCACGCTCTCGGCTTGGAGTAATCACAACGCCACAGTGCTGGGGGGGCAGAAAACACAATTAATTTTTAGCATGTAATCACTGTGAGAAGGTCATAATCCCTCACTTTTAGCCAGATGTTGTCACAATTTCACACTGGCAATTCTGGCACAATGAGTGAAATGTATAAAAATTGCCCTCAATGAGAGATGCTCCCCATTAAGTCACTGGGTTATGTGATAGGGAGAGACTGATTTATGCCCTGTGCTGTGGATAAAGTTGTAGTCGATTCACTTTGGACAAAAATGTTAAATGAACTAATTAAAGAATAAGCCCTAACCAGATGGGTTTGTTGCTGCATCAGTAAATACAGGCCAGTAATAAATGATGTGCAGATTCAGTTTTTAAACTATCCATGGATAATTCTAATTAAATTGCCCTGCTAAAAGTACACCAAAATACCATAATAAATGTGAAGTATCTGATCCAGAAGAATTGCTGGAGTGTGTTGCAGCATATTAGTTTCATTATGTAAATGGGAGCCCCTGAGGGTTGTTCTGTGGGCTAAAGCCTTCTCTGCCAGAGGTAGAAATATGTCAGAGTACCTGTTTCTCCTAGGTAAAGACTTAACAAAACCGTGGCATGTATTCTTCTGAAAGTGTCAAAGTAGATTTTAGAAAAAAGAGATTGAATTTTGGTTCTATATAAAGACATAGGGGGAAAAATATAATTTATAGAGTTGTGAATGAATTTTTCAAAGTGAATTTATTTTGAGCCAATTATCTGAACAGATAACTGAAAAGTCTGAGGCATGGACATGGACATCAGCTGGCAGTTCTGGTACAGGAGATTGAATCTTGGGTGGAACAGTGAGGGTTGGGGTGCACAGAGATTTCTGGCTGCAGCCACACTCATTGAAGCTCCTCACGCCACAGACCACGTGAAGAAGCCCTGAGACCTCTCCAGAACTAAACATTTCTGACATGTTTACCTTAGGAACGATTAAAATCTATTTAAAACACATAATCCTTTGGAGGGAGAATGGAGGAAATCACCACCCCTCACTTTTGATCTGCCCTTAATTACAATTTCCTACCAGCAATTCTGACACAAGAAATCAACTATACAAAAATCATCGTACTTCATATATTAGAAGCAGGTGTTTGTTTCATTAAGTCCATTTCACCAGCTTTTTCACTTGGCCACATTTCAAGAGAATTGTTTTCTCATTCTCTCTCCATCCCTCTCTCTCAGCCCCCTCTGTTTCTCTTTGCTCTCCCCACTCATGTTCTCCTGCTTGTGCTGTCACACATTTGCTTTTTCCCTCTCATGTGCTCTTGCTCTCTCTTTCCCTCCTGCTTATTTGCACCTCCCTTCTCTCTCCCTTCCCTTCTCCCTTTTTCTGTTGTTTTTCTTGTCTGAATTTTGCACTGTGAAATTTTTGTTGTATTGTATGGAAATGAGATGCAAATAATAATATTTGCAGTCGATTCTAGAAGCATCAGAGCCCATAAAAGTAACTGGATAGGATTATATATCAATGCTCAATCTCTTAAATTAAGAAAATTTCAATGTAGTTGTAAAAACTTTCTTCCTTATATTTAATATACTTGATAGTCCTTAATGCTGGAACAAGAGTGGATTTCAAAGCTCATCCAAGCTGGTAACAGCTGAGGACTTGGAAAATCAGAGTCTGTATTTACAAGATAATACTCAGTACCATAATGCAACCTTACAATATTAGATTCTTACCAAACCATTTATATTTTTTCTGACGTGAGCTTCCACCTGCTGCTTTTGTGCCACTGAGAGGAATTAGAGAGAAGTATTTACCAGGGGTGTTTGCAGCATTTAATCAATTGATGCTCCAAGCTTGGCAACTTCTAAAAGAGAGCCCACTGCTATAGGTGTCTTTTAATCCTACTACCCTACAATGTCTATCTCTTTGATGTAGCAATTTAATTAGCAGAACACTAATTGCTAGAACTGTGGGACCTTCACAGCCACATCTTACAAACCAGCTACTTTTCTAAAATAAAAATAATAATAATAAAAAATCCCAATCTCTTTGAATTCTCATTATGGAGAAACCTTCTAATTTCCACAAATTATTACTTTTCCCTCTGTTTCTCTCCTATCTCCCCAGACTAGAAGAAATCCTCACTGTTCCTGATCTCTTTTCAAATTTTACCTATCTCACCTTCATTTCTCTGGTTTCTCTTGTGACTCTAGGAAGCCATTTAAAGGATCTTGTTCCTGTTCATACATCCTGAATGTGGTCATATCAATATCCAGTGCAGGAAAAGAAGATTTTAAAACAGCTGTTCTGTTTGTTGGGTTTTGTTAAGCAGGATTTCCTTCTACATCATGCTTCTGATTAGGCTCTAGATTTGGGAAGTAAGTAGAGCACTTTCTTATTTAACTTTATTTAGGGAAGTAGCTCAGCACACTTGAATCTTATTGTTATCGATATATAACCATCCATCTGAGTTTAGACAGAGCCTGTCTCCACACAGCCACTGGTATTTCAGAAAATGTACGTGATGTTAATAGAACAGAAATATTTTTATGAGGCTGAGCTTAGCAGTGTTGAATTCCTGGACAAAACGTAGGGACTTCCTGTAGCTCTGGCTCTGCAGAGTTTGCATAGATAGCAATGATTGTGAATCACTGGGGCAGGGAATGTCCATGAATATTTTGGGGGAGACAAAGGAGTATTGTCAGATTTAATGTTTGTCATGTCACTTACTTGAAAGAGATGCACATCCCAACTTGTGATTTTGAGAGGATCTTGGTATGTTAAGTGGAAAAATGTAAATATTAACAAATATCCAAAATAATATCCGCATCAATCAATTTCCTTTTTTGTAAATAGGGAAGAGAAGAGATAAACCCTTCAGGGGACCTGAATATCTTGAGGATGTCCTTTTCTCTTTCTTTTCCACTTTAGAGAGTCTCTTTATGTAAAAAATAATCCCCATGGCACGTGGAAGGTGAAATGGTGGCTGCTCAGGGTAAGAGCTGACTAGGCACAGAACAGGAATTCAGTTTGGTGCAGCGAAGGTTTCTGATTTTAGAATCTGATTTTGCAAGTGCCTCAGTGTATAGATAACTCTACTCACAATCACAGAGGCAGGAAGCACAAACACACATTTCTGCAAGCCCTTTTGGGAAATTTCTGAATGGATTTTTTTCTACAGGTCCTGAGATGAATTGATGGTAGTAATTAAACAGCTCAACTTTGTTTGGTTTGGAGTGCTTTTGGGTTTTTTTCCCTTTTTGGTTTGGGATCACAGAAAATCTTTCTGTAAAGAATTAGGTATTTTTTCCATATAGTATATTAAACATAATTTAGTGAGAATATATATCTGGTTTAGGGGATTTTAAAAATCTTTTTAAATCTGACTTTCTCTTTCTCCTCTTTCTTCTTGTTTGTATCCTTGGTTTATTTATTTTTTTTATTCACAAGTGCTGTCATCTCTCAAAGCATGTCATGATTGAATATTATCTTCCAGAGACCTATATGGCTTTCACTGGGCTTTTTCTTAGTGAGTCATTTCTCTAAGGATTTTTTTCTTACTGTGCTGAATACAGTTTCACTATGATGAGGCTTTATTATCTGTGACATGTTATAACCATGCTGTTTATATATGTATTTTGTAGCAATATCTTTGAAAAG
>VWYP01005975.1:99723-204222 GCA_013400435.1 Pycnonotus jocosus | reverse complement strand
CGCGAGAAGCTACTCAGCTGTTCTGAAGTCTGCCAAATTACATGTCATTATATTTTTTTCTGTAACCCTGCACTCTAAAAAGTCTTACTAAATTTCTGTTTCTGTGAAATTTGCAGTTGCCATGGGTTTTTCTCATAACTAAATTACTTGTAAGTTTAATATGCTTGTTGCAACTTTTATCCCTCCAGTACACCACCATGCTGTTATTTCTCTTACGGATTGTTCACTTTTTCATTTTCTCTTTCTATTAATAACAGCAGAATAAGCTACATCTTCTCATATCTATAAATTTTAAAGGTACTAATTTGCAGTTATGTTTACTTAAGGTCCAATAATATAATGCTCTGTTACCTTCTGTTAAGTTGAGCAAGGCTAAGTTCTATTAAGTTCATTTTGTAAATTTCATGTCTGCTAAGTTTCAGTATTATTAAGTCTAGACAATGTCTTGTTCCAGTTTTATATAGATCACAATTGTATTCAGTATTAATAATGATTAACTTTGAATTTTCTTAAGTGTACCTTTTGTTTTACTAAGGTAGTAACTGAGCTACATTTTGTTAATATAAAGTCCTTTTAGGGCAGAGTTCTATTGAGTTCATTTTGTTAAGCTTTATTGCTGTCAAAATTCGCTTATACCACATTTGTTATTCAATCTGAGTTATTATAGCTTTTACTAGGAAGTTGTTTGGTGTTTTATTTTACTGTTATAGATACATGAATGTTTGGAATTTATCTCAATTTTTTCAGATAGTTACGACTGATTTATGTTTAGGAGAAAAAGTTACAGATTACCTCACCCCTGGTAAATCACAGCTGTGTTATTAATGTCATAAAAGAATGGGTTAGATAATCAGGGTAAGATCCTGAAGAAAAAGGAACTGAAAGTATTGAAGGAACAGTTTGGGAAGACTAGAAGGCTGACCAAATGGGAGAGACACTTATTGCTGTGAGGAATCTGCTGTGAGGCCAGTCTGGGTCTGTAGCTGGGCCCTGCAGTGAGAGTTTGCAGTCAAAACCAAGCTAGGTGAAATCCTGCAGTGAGAGGCAGCAAGGAAATACTTGCAGTCATATTCTAGTAGGAAATAACCAGCAGAGTCTGCAAAAGGAACCCTACAGTAGGAGTTTAATGCAGTCAAAGGTCAGTGAGTAGTTTGACTCAGAATGGCTGAATTATAAAGAGGGATAAACTGGGACCTTTTCACGTTATTAGAGAAGAGTCTGTGGCTTGACCCATCTCTATCTCAAACACGAGGTCTGCTGTAACAATACTAATTACATTGTGTGAATTTACTGATATTATAATAGGCATTATTCATAAGTTGATATTATTGTCTTATAGCTGGCTTTTTGTGTACTTTACCATCTCTTTGTGTGTAATTATCTACCAGACACATGTCATTCCAGGATCCTTTTTTGTTCTCTAGCTGCATATGCATCTCTTAGACCAGGCTGCCTCTCTAGCCAGTCTCTGCACTGGCTCAGTGGTTTCACCCAGTGCTGTCTCATGATTTTTAAGTGTTTTTCAGAGTTCCAGGAAACATTTCCAGTGAACTGATGGTATTGGGACCTTTACTCTTAGTAATCAGATGCAGTCCCAGTTCTTGTTACAGAAGCACTCCAACAGTTTTGCTGTGTTTAAAGCAGCCCTACCCTGAGGGAATTTTGGAGGAGACCAGCTATTACATGTTTCAATTAGTCTTTCACCCCGAGATTCTTAAGAGCCTTGTTTTAAAATATGCCTGGGGAATTCTCTCCCAGTTAGAGCTTAGGTGGCAGCCAGGCCTTAGCTCTACCTGGATGAGAAATTTGCCAACAGACCCAGATGTTTTCTCCATGAAAACAATACTCAAGTCACTTTGACTCAGCAATTTGCACCAATTGATATGACAGTTGGACCTATTTTTGAAGTGAGCTTGGGAATTTCTAGAGATGATTATCCAATTCTTCACTGATTTGAGGTTTATCAGATGTTTGCAGGATGATGGTACAGTATTTCAAAGATTGCTAATTACCTAATTTCACATGTGTTATTAATTATGTCTGTTATCTGAAATATTCCTGATTGTTGTATTTGAATTATTCCTGATTGCTTTAAGTTTCTGGTCTCACTACATATATTGTTCTATTCTGATGTTCCCTTCATACTCATAACAAAATACATGCATCTCATTTTAAAGAAAAACAAAAAAGGGGCCATTTAACACCTTAAGAATGTTCAAATTATGCAATATGTACATTAAAGAGTAAGACAACTAATAATTTTTGAATAATGCAATATTTACATTAAAACTTGGAAAAAAGGTCATTAAATCTAAATCCCAATTGAGTGTACAACACCAAAGCCTAATTGATTCATTAACTTAAAGAGAAGATATGCGTGTGTTTTTATCATCAACAGGTTAAAAGCAATCATCTATTCATTTGATCAGACATCAATTGCCTCTGAGGAGATGAGGCTCAGTGAGAATTGACTTCACCACCACCCAGCCTTTGTAATCAGAACAGGAGCAAAAGTAGGACTGCCAGAACATGGCTGTATCTGGAGACTTACAGAGGAAACTTTTCAACAAAAGCCTTATGTCACCATCATGGTATAGTGTTCCTATGAACCTTCTTCAGCTATTCCCTGTTCCAGGCTCCCAAAAAGACATTCAGTGATGTCAAAGAGCAGCATTTCCAGCTGATGGTCTTTCTCCTGAGTCTCAACTATTTGGACTTTAAAACAAAGGTAATTTATCTCAATTTTCCCTAGAGACATTGGGCATTATTTTTACTTTTCTCATGCTTCAAGACCCTGTGTCAGTGACATGATTGGATTTAATGAGTTTTGTTGATTGTAATCAGTTTTTTATTTATCTTGTCCCGTATTTAAGAAATAACCAGTAATAGCCTTAATAAGATGCAAATAGTTTTAACATCAGAACAGATGAGCTCTTTTAAAATTAATAAAAAAGGGGAGATGTTGCAACAGAAGAATCATAAAAGAAAGGCCTCATAAAATCAAGTCTGCTCTATTAAATTAATAGCTAGCCTGACATCTCTTTTAAGTGTAGTTAGGCAATTTGCAAGTTTCCATGTGAAAACAATTTTGGTTTGAAAGGTTTCTTAACACAACAACCTATTCTTGGGTTGAAAAATAAGTGCATCTGTGTAAAGAGTAAGATCTGTTCCATGAGAACCCATCAAGGAAAAATGTAAACAACCTGAATCTTAGCACATACACACAAATCACCTTCTGACCAAAAAATGAAGTAGTAAGGAAACTACCAGCCAAGAGGTGCTGCACATGAGGTGTGTGAAAACTGTATAAAATAAATGATGTGAATGAAGAATTGGCTTTTCCTGCATGAAGAAAATGGAGTCTTGGCTAACTTATTACTATAAAGAAGGAGAAAGTTTCCTGCTTAAATGGGCTTTTCTGCCTCATCTAACTGAGCTGTGGCAACTCCTGAATATAAGACAGGACAGACAATGAACTTAATGTGAGAGAAGCTAGAGAGCTAAAGCACAGGTGAAATTGGAAGAAGGGCATGAGGCCCATGACCTTTCATCCATCTCCCTTGGTCACTAAACCCGTCAGTCCCCACACTTCTACTGAAATTTGCCCCACACAGATAGACCCCTCTCTTTTGTCATTTTACAATATGATGGATTTGGAAGTATTTCCACATCATATGGCCTTGCTGAAAGGTGACCATCATCACCCTTTGTACTGAAAATCATAAAAGGATTGGTGTGAAAAGGGACCTCCAAAGATCACCTAGTCCAACCTCCCTGCTCAAGTAGGTTCACCTACAGCAGGTTGCACAGGATCATGTCTGGGAGGACTTTGAGTGTCTCTGGAGCAGGAGACTAAACAGCCTCTCCGGGCTACCTCTTTCAGTGCTCTATCACCCTCAAAGTAAACAAGTTTTTTTCTCATACTCAGGTGGAATGTCCTCTGTTTCAGTTTGTGCCTGTTGCCCCTTGTCCTGTTGCTGCGTACCACTGAACTGAGTCTGCTCCCATCTCCTTGACACCTGCTCTTAAGATATTTGTATGATCTGAAATGACATTGTATAAAACTGTTCATTCTAAAGTCAAAGGCCTAAAACTATATAAAGCGTGAAATAAGTATAAAGTCAGACTAATAGAGCATAAGCCTGTGCTGAAGATGCCTTTCACTGAGGATGAATTCAAACTCTTCACTCTGTGCTTTTCTTTACCTCAGCTCAGTAGTGTCCACCCTGGCTGATATAAAGGACAGGAAGTCTGTGTGGTCAAAGCAAACCCTCCCCTGCTAGCCTGCACCTTCAGACTGTACATGCAGCTGATCAAAAAGCATAAAGCATATACCAGAGAACCTCTTGCATTAGAGAAGTCTACAACTGGCATCTCACTGCACAACTTGATTACACAAAGGCAGCATGTAATTTGCCACTGTAGGTTGGCAGTGTGACACTGGGGAGAGGTACAAGGACAGAATGCTTCCAAGACTGTTTAGACTTAATCCAAATTATTTGCCTTTTCAGTCTCCTTATTTTGCATCTTTAGATCCTAAACGACTGAAGAAAGCCTTAGAAATGAGCTGTCTTGGAAACAAATGACTGCCTTTTTATCAGTAAGTCTGCACTTGCAAAGCAAGGAACAATTACTACCTGCTCAGCTGTGTGAAGTCAAGTCATGGTTTTAGCTTTCTCAAATGGTTGAGCTATTCCACCTTCCTGTAAAAAGAACACCCTCAGTGGGGTTTGCATTCAATTTCTCTTCACTATTCCTCTCCCTTGCATTACTTTCTACCTTAGAGTATTAAAACCAAGAGCTCCAGCATACCAAATGCTAGATAGTTACCCAAGAACCTCAGCTTAGTGCTTACCAACACAGCACAGAAAATCAATGCTGAATATCAAAGTACTTACAAAAATGAGGTTCATTTTAAGTAAAGTCCATTAAAAGATAAAGACAGTCCATTTCTCATCATGCCATGCAGTTCACCCTTCCTTGAAAAACCACCTGCCCCTTTGATGCCAGGAGCTGTGAGGAAAGCAACACCATGAGGCAAGAAGCACATTTCCTTCAGTACTCAAAGGAATACTATCAGCTCCACCAGCTACTGCTTTTTTAATGGTAAATGTTTTCCTCTTCATTGCTTGTTGTTTACAAAGCATATGCTCAGAGGAGCCTGACTTTTCTTCATTCTTTCTACTGCTTCCAATTTGAGCAATAGCTTCCACAAGGTCTACTAATAAAACAGATGCAAATGTGGCTGCTGGTTTGTTTTTTGTTTTGTTTTGTTTTTTTTTTACTTCCCTTATAGGGCATAAGTATTAGTATTTCACCAAGACTGTAAAAAGCTCTCAGGAATGTAGCAGCCTTTGCAAGTTGGTTGCTGCTGGCACAGCACACATTTTTAGATTCTTGGTTCAGAAAGAAGCACAACCTGTGTTGGTCATTATTTCCATCCAAATAGTGCAGCTGGATGGTAGGTCCATTTATTTTCACCTGAGCAGATTGAAAAGGAGTTCTTTCCTTAGGAACTGTATTCTGAATCAAATAATCCTGTTGTTCTCCACTTCTAAGCTGGTTCAGTGGAACACATTTGAAGGACAGACATAGAAATGCAAATGTCTTTAACAATCTGGGATCCAGCAGGTAGACAGAGGAAGCAGAACATTGCTAATGTTGAAACTTCACCCATCTGATAGAACTAAAGTGGAGGAAGTAAGTGAAACAGGAAGCAGTCCTTCCAGACACATATTCTCTGATCTTTGGAACAACCATTTTTACTATACTGGAGTAACACTCAGGTCATCTGACAAAGACAGACCAGAGTCTCTCTCTCTTGATGTTTTTTCTGTTTTACTAAAAGGCTTTTCATCTCTGTGCAGACTGGAGCTCCTTAGCACAGCTGCTCTAACTTCTGCCAAGACTGATGGCTGGTGCTCAGCGCTATAGCACAGGTCATCATAAGCATAATTGACATTGCCACAGGGGAAAGTCTGGAGTTTCACCAGTTCAATCCCACTGATATCCAGGTGAGGGCAGTTACTTCGACTTGGAGATGCTGGAGATGCCCGAGAGCTGGGAGAACTGCAATTCCCATCAAAGCCTGAATCTTCCCGCTCTGGATTTGCTTTGACCTTGGAGCTGGGGCTGAAGTGACAGATATTGTCTAGCACCCATGATCCATAGGTTGGGTTCCAAAGATTTTTTGTTTTGTTTTTGAGTCTGTGGGCCGATGGGTTGCTGAGCTCCAGCTTCTGGTTTGAGGTGTGCTGGAACCACGACCCACTGTTGAAATCACTGAGGCATGGCAGGCTGGGCCCTCGGGCAGTCCGGTTGCTCAGGTTCTCCACCAGTAGCTCTTGTGGACATTGTACAGGTTTGTGCCCAGCATGGTGGGATTCCAGTGTCTTAGGTGTTGTCTGAGGTGTGAGAGAAGGGCTTACCAGCAGTGGCACTATCCCACTGGAAATGTTTGGGCGCATGACTGTACTCCCCTCATCCTCTGGTGCGGGGCTACACTCCATGGGCAGTTCAGTGTTGATCACATCAGGGTCCTGAAAAAGAGAGACAAGAATCTGTTACGCCTTCAGGGTGACTGTCGTGGGTTTGGGCAGTACTCCTGCACATCACACAAGGTGCTATGTTCCATCTGGGTATCATGCTGTTGAGACTTACATGCTTCCTTGGAGAAGAGACTGTGCTTCATTGGAATCAGTGACTAAGCTGGGGGTCTGTATTATAAAATTTCTCTTTTGAGAAGCTGGATTCAGACCTGTAGCTGTTAAATGTTACTGGATGGTGAACTCACTGTGCCATTTCATTCCCCATCTCTACTCCATAACTATTCAGTTGTGGCTTTTGAGCAACATTAGGCAAGGTTAGAATATGGACCTTGAGAGAGATCTAAGTACCTTTCCATCACAAAATGAAGGACAATTTGCAACTGAACAAGCTGAGAGCTAAAAGCATCCATTTGCACAGGAACAATGTATGCTCATTATATCTGGGTGGAAGATGGGAGAGTGGGGATGGATGCTGCAAAAAAGCCAACAGCACCACCACATTAGTAATGTGTAACTAGTAATTATATCAGTCTGTCAGGACCCTTCACTTGCTTTAGGGACTAAAGCTAATGTCTTTGGATAGTTGGCATCCACTGGATTATCATCCACCTGGACACCAAAGACCAGTACCTGTGTGCAGTACTTGATCCTTTCCAGGATGGTAGAGAAGTTTGGCCGATACTCTGGGCTGTGCTGCCAGCATTGTGTCATGATCCGATACCTTAAAGTTGGGGGGAAAAGAAAAGTGTTTCAGTATGAAGTAATCAGGGGTCCAAGGGACCACACTTGGTACCTGGCTCAAAGGAGGAGTGCAAAAGTGTATATATAATTTCTATATACCCTGGATCCTGTCTGATTGGGGAGCCACTATTTAAAGCAAATCCTGTAGTGGTCTAAGCTGTACACAAGAGACAGTAGCTCAAAAGACATTTAGCAATACCCACCTAACACAGAGGGCAATCACCATTCCCTGAGTAGAGGTGTCTTTGTCCACATTTTTGACACCTACTACCTTGGCTTGTGAGAGTAAGGAAATACTTACACTGGTCCTGGACAGTTTTTTGGTGGATCCATTCTTCCTCCACTGGTGACAAATTCAAGCACTTCCTGATTGGTTTTGCAAGGGTAGGGCATGTAGCCTAGAGAGAAAATTTCCCAAAGCAGCACTCCAAAGGACCTGTGTCAGAAACCAGCCAACAATACCAGTCAGGTTTAATTTGTGCTCCACAAACCTAGATTGCAGCTGTGTAGGCAACACCACAGCAATGACCTTTCAGAGCTGCAGTCCAACAACAGTAACGTGCAATTATTGTGATTATGAGTCAATGTTTCCCTAAAAAGACACCTCAATCAATCAAATCCTTTGCTCAAGCTCCAAAACAAGTTTTGCAGAGGTTTCAAAATATTTAGTGAATCTGAAGGCATTCTTTCTGCTGCATTCACTATTACTAGAGCAAGAAAAGCTAGAGCTCCCTTGGCTATGTATGTTCTAACTAAAAAGAACTGTTAGATCTGGCATGGATGTTTCTTGCCTTACTTGGGAAAACCTGAGGTGTTTGTGTTGAGGAATACATTTGGTGCTGGTAACTTGGCTGCAGGTTGAGCTCTGGTTGGCAGAAGCCCAAGGCAAGAGGCTGTGACCTGGCACTGACCTGCTGCAAAACAGATGGGACAAGGACCTGTGGCACTGCCAGGTGACCAGACACTCAGAGACACAGCAGGAGCCAATGACTCCAGACTTTGGCACACTTAGACTGTGAGGGTTCAAAAGCCCAAGGCTTCCTTCATTTGGGGTCCATCCTCAGAGGAAGGAGCTCAAGTTGTTATTTTGTTGTTGCATCTTGATTAAATTATTTGAATGATCCCGAAGTCTGAGACTCTGCTATGGGAAACCTGGGGCTGAGCTGGTGAGAAAACCTGGTCTGACTGTGAGTGTGTGGGGTGTAGCTGTGAGGGGGCCTCTACCCAGCTCCAGTGGTACAAGCGCGGCTTCCAGAGAGGCTCCTGGATGATCAGACAGGGACCTTCAGATGTTTCCTTAACATTTGAATCAGTGTTTCAGAACAAGACACTCAAGTATAAAATCAAGGAAGAGACATCCAGCGAAACTGAAAGGCAACAGCATTTCTGATATGGTTGGGCTATTTTTACATCCACAGGTCAGATAGACAGTACCACTAGAAATTATGTATGACTTAGACACAAGGAAGTCAAGAAAGTTCTGCCAGGATGTCAGCAGGGTTAGAATTTTCAGAGTCACTTTTTGCTACAAAGGTCAAAGTAATTTCCAGTATATGTGTGTTACTTATAATAGTCTATTACAGGAACTGTAGCACTTTCCTTCAAAACATTTAGTGCTGGCTGCTCACAGTTAGGCACTGATAAGCAATCCCTTGTCTTCCGGCATTGCTAACAGCTTCAGGAAACTGGGTCAGTGTGGCTTTTGAGGGAATGCCTCAGTGCAGCATATTGAAGGATCTACTCCACAGAGAAAGAAGCATTCTTAAGCAACTGGAATGCTTCCATTCCCCAGCACCTGTGCATGAATGTCCTACTGTTGAGGGGGTGCTTATTTTAAAGAAAGCTCAAGTTGCATGAGAAATCAATATATAAATATTGTTTCCTCAGCACTCAGCAAGGACTTCTGATTAAATCTGCTGCCATTTTATGTGCAGCAAGAAAAAATATACAGAAGAGTAATCCTGGGTGGTACAGAGAGAGTAATTTACAAGGTATATAAACAGACCCTGTCACTAATGGAAACTGGAAGATTCTGAAGGCTGAGGGAAGTATTTGATAATATTTGTCTGGATTTTTAACTGAGACTTCCTGAGAATCTAATCAGCTTTTGCTTTTTACTTCTTGATTGGCTTTATGTGATACTCTACATATATGAATAGCCAATTTTTATTGCCTCTATTTACATTTGAATTTTAAATTCTTATTCTGGATTCTTTAGCCATACTTCTACTGAATGCAGTGGGGAAGACTTCTCATGTTTTTCTGGGAAATACTGACTTTTTTTAAGGTTCCTGCTGAGCACACATTTTTTTCTTGAACAGTACATTTCTTGATGCTTTTCAGTGAGTAGCAGAAGGGATTAAAAGACATTTATTACCAGGTATCAGTCTTGGAGGTGAAAATGCCCTCTAGAAAAGCTTCTGGTGGCATCCACTTGACAGGAAGCATGGCTCTTCCTCCCTTCCGGTAGTAACTTGCTCTGGGAAAGATAAAATGCACAGAGAACATCACAGAGCCTGAAAGGGCTTTGGTACAGAAAAGATCTTATCACCCCAGTAACAGCAGCTGGGGATTGCATGTAACAGTGGGAGCCAAGTGAGAAAAAGGAAAAGTCATCAACAGAAATTGTACACAATAGCAACTGAGATGGAAACCAAGGACATTCTTGTACACAGCTAAAGACATCAAACTTGCCAATGCTTTGCACAGGGTGTTGATGCAGCAAGTCTTCTTGACATCATTAAGTGATAATTATGATTGCTGGGGGGGTTTAATTTTAATTTCAATTTAAGATTATTTATGATCAAGTAGCTAATAAATTTGCCTGAGTTTGGTTTAGTGTCCACAAGTGTTTGTAATTTCCTGGGATCACAGTTGAACTGGATAGGTTCATAAGCATAGATGTGTTAATTTACAGTCAGTTAGCACAAGTTAACTGCTCATCAAATTCAGACACCTAATGGATGGTTCCACTGCTTCACATATCATGAAACAGTTCAAACCTGTCAAATTATACAGATTATTGAGTTACTCACAGAACTGAAATTGCCCTTCACTCACCTGTAAATATCCCTGGCCATTCCAAAGTCACCAATTTTGGCTATTCGTCCTGCTCCAGTACAGGTCAAAAGGCAATTCCTTGCAGCAATATCTCTAAAAAAAAAAAAAAAAAATTCTAATTCTAAACTCTTAAATAGTCAAAGGAATAAATAAAAAAAATAGACCCAGTCCTGCAAGTCTTACGTGAGTAATCTTTACACAAATGAGAAGAGCTCTGTTAAAATAAGAAAGAATTCCACTTACATTATCATTTTTGTTAACCACAATTCTTAAACTGCATTTGAATTATATCTCCTGCCCAGCATTTGCCAAGCTTTCCCCATTCACGCCTTCTTTCACTAAGGCAGAAAACAGCATCAGTATCAGAAGAGGAACAGACCCAAGCTCTTTTTCTTCAACCACAATATGACAGATTTCTTTTTTGCTCTATTTTTTTTTAAACAGGGGCATCTTGGCAGTGTCCCCATCAGGTACAGATGTGATGCTGTTGGACAATCTTAGTAAGCTGCTTGAAAAGTTATGTAGAACCAGATTTGGTAATCTGTTGCTTTGTTACTTCTGGATATCTCCCAAGGAATCAATCAAAGCTCCATATGGAAGCAGCTGTTTGCTGGGTGCAAGTTTAGCTTGTGAGAAGTGAAAGTGATGCCTTCGTCTCCAAGGCTAAAATATTTCTGTTCTTTTAAAATATGCATTCTGAAAACTCATTAAAATCTTAGCACTGTGGGGGTCCTGTTAATTGCCAAGAAAAATAAGCTCCTTAAACAACTCATATGTTTCTTCCCATTGCCAGCCTTGAAAAATCTCAGAGGATTTGGAAGTCATGTTCAGCTTTCGCTTCTATTACTAGCTGTGACTCCTAGATGACAATTCCTGCCCTGTAGAGGTCTCTCTAAACCCCACTACACTGCCTTTTACCCCTAGGATTCCTGATATCTGTAGTGAAAGCCCTCTTCATTCCCCAACCCACTCTAAGTAATGCTGACATCACCAACAAATACTAATACAAAACCCGAAGGAAATTCCTTGTGCTCAGATTTACCGAATTATTGGCTAAGACAAAATGAATTCATTCCCAGGTTGCTTATATTAGACATCTGATACTGCAAAGATTGACCCAGAGATTTTTTTGAAGTCATACACTGCTGTTACTATTACAGTAAGGATTCTAAAAAATAATGCTGTAGTGATTAACTTAGAAGTCTCCAATTAGAATACTGATCCTCTCATGTAGTTATTAAGATATCCAAGAGCCAAACTTGCTGCATGTTCTTACTGGTCTTTGTTAATGACAGAAATCTCTACCCTTTTCCACTGGAACTTCCTTATTGTTGCAATATAAAGGAGTCTGAAAATTGTTTCAGATGTTCTAACCTTAAGGCCATACAACATTCCCATGTCTCAGCCTCCTGGCTTTTTGCTCCAACTGCTGCTTGCCTGGATTTCTCCAGCCCCTGCCCACTGTTTCCCATCTCTGTGCTGTGCAGCCCCACATGTAGGTCCACACACAGTCAGTTGCCTGCCTGCACATCTCCAGGCTGCACCTTGGTTTGATTAGAGCCCGTGTGACCCTCTGGGGTGCAAGGGCTCTCCTCTCCTTTACACACAAGCACTGAACACCACATGCACTTCACAGTAAGGAATCCAGCTGCCCACTATGCCTAGGAACATTATGAGCTGTAACAATTCTTAATCAAAAATGAAGGATTTCAATACTCAACCAGGAGTTTTAAAAGGGTAGCTACAACCTTTATCTCTTCTATAATATTTTGTTCTTATTTGAAGCATGCTATATCAACTTTTTTTTCTCAACAAATGAGCAAAAAGGAATTTGAAGAGATAAACATGGGCTTCCCAAGTCCATGCAAGCAGGTCAGCCACTGAGCTGGGAAGGAATCCTGAGATGTGTTTTAATCTCCTGTAATCCTTGCTCTACCCTTCTCTAGTCTTTGGCTCAAATATTACAGACTGTCCTGTGCTGGTGGGATAGGGAAAGCATTTAAGTCAAGATGGGGAGATGAAAAAGGAAATAAATACCTTACTGTTTTATCAGCCAACACAGAGTGACACTACCATCTAGTGGACTACAGGGCTAATCTCAACTGTCCTTACATTGCAGCCACCTGAAAATTAGTAAACCCTCTCACTTGGAACAGAACATCGTTCTTTCTCCAGGACTGCAAAGAACAGTGCAGAGCCTAACTCCTAAAAAAAAAAGCAGAGAGATCCACCTGGTCATCTAAGCACAAGCCTGCGTTGGTACAGGAAATAATCTGTCTCCCCTGTGGAGATTAGTCCTGTTTAATCCACGGCAAATAGAAAGTGTATGAGCCTCATCTGCCTTGAGACACATCAGAAGAGACTGTTTTCCCTCACCTGTGGATGAAATGATTCTCTTCCAGATATTTGCAGCCGCAGGCAATATCCCTAGCTATATTCAGCAGGTCCTGCATCGTGAGCGTGGATGGTTGATTCTGGAAAAGGACATTAAATGCTAAGGGAAGGATAGTGAAGTAGAAGAATATAATTCAGGTGGGGGATAATCAGAGAAGGACAGAAGAAGGGAAAAGGAGAGACATACAGGATAGGGGAAGGGTTAAATGAGTCAGGAGCAAAGAGGAACATAAAGCAGATCAAAGCAAAGAGAAAATTAGTAAACTCTTATTTAATCCCCAAAATTTTCAGGAGATTTCACCTCTCTTCAGCACCACACATGAGTGCAAGCTGGCAAGAGATTCATAGCCTGGTGTGAATAACTTGTTAAAGGAGGTAGGAGAGAACTATTCCCTACTGTGTTATGTGAAATCAAAAGAAAAGCAGGTTTAAGGGATGAGATAGAAGAGAAGGAAAAAAAAACCAAAAACAAACCACCCACTTTTGAAGAGCAAGTCAATAAATTATCACCAGAAATTAGCCCATGAACAGAAGAGAGTAAAGATGCACAAGTGCACATCTTTACACCAACATCAGCGTTCATCAGCTTATCTGTCCTGGTAGAACAGTGATTACCCTCAGGAGCAGTATGCAATAAAGGTATGCTTTACTACAGGACTTCAGAGCTGGTGCTAATCCTTCACCATCTGCACTTCCCTAAGAACAATAAAGAAGTTTTTCCAGGACCTCTGCTTATTTTCACCCCCTTTACATTGTTCTCCATAGGGAAATTTTTGTCAGTTTTTCTCTAGGAACTTCTTTTTTGCTCAGGAAGGGTGAGGAGAAATTACTACACTGCTCATCAAAGCCTGAGATATATCAGATAAATTAGGCTCAGCTCTTCAACAGGTATAAATTCGTGCCTCTCCATATGGTGCCAATGCACACCTGCTGAGGACTTAGTGCTATGAATTCTGATTATAAGTTTAGCTCCTCCATGTGCCATCACAGTAGATTGAAAACAAAGCAGGTATTGGAAAAAGAAAGATCAATTATTTATTGTCTAATTGACAGAGAAATCTAGAATGGCAGGGCAGGATTTTACCTCCTTAGTTACCAATAGACTGGAGTTTCTGGCCCTGCTTTGATTTTGTCTCACTGACACCTGCTTGCATGAAGCAAACAGACACAGTTACCTGGAATCCTGTGGGAGCTGGGACACACACAGAGCCTAGCTTGGCTTCAGTGCCTTTATCCAATTGATAAAAACACGAAAGCAGTCCCACTGAAATCAACCACAAGCCTTGCAGGGAAGTTCTCTCACCATCCTGGGTCGGTTCTGCCGAAGAAAGCTCTTCATGTCTCCTCCAGCCATGAGCTCCAGCAGAATGAAGCGAGGCAGTGTCTGTAGGCTGACACCGATGCACTGCACAATATTTTGGTGATTGAACTTGCTGAAAGCCAAGGTCACAATACATGGAAGAGAAACACAGCATTAATACCTGGCCAGCATCTATCTATTCTCATTGTGCTTTGAGATTTGACAATCTGGACTGAAGCAAATCCTGATGTGGTTACAAAAAATTCTTCAGCCATATCAAAATGCCTCTCTGGTTTGTGACAGCCCCAAGAATAGGGTTATGCCTGGCTTTGCCCATGGAAAGCCTTCAACAGAAGGTGTGAAAAGCCAAAAGCAAAGCAGAGCCTTCTGTCTGTGAAGACAGAATTTCATGGACACACTGACTGAAAGATGAGAGTGATATGAGAGGGATAAGAAAGTTAAGCATGTAAATTTCATTGGCATTTGTGATCCAAAGTCCTGGCTGGTAGGAATTTTAATTCAGCATTAGTTATTTTAGACATACTGTTTAGTTTGGGGGACTCAGTTCAGTGTTTAGTCTGCCAGAGGGACTCAGCTAATACCCACTGCAGCAGCTGCTTATGTGATTCTGCTTTTCATAAAAGGAAGCTGAGGTTGTCACGAAGCACAGTAAGACTCAGTCATTATACAGCAGCGTCTTGCCTTAGATAATGATTACCTGGATAATAAAGGAACTAAAAATAGAAAGGAAGTTGGGGAAGAGAAAGAGTCGTGCGACTAAGTGAATCAAGGCAGCACTTAATTGATTAAAATTGCTCTTTGAAGAAACATTCATCAGTGCTACCTCCTGTTCAGCTACCAAAGTTCTTGCAGACTGTGGGGAGTGGCACTATGAGATTCATGCTTTAATAGCAGAAAACCAGCATCTAAGTATGAGCCGGGCCAGATAATGAGAAGAGGAACTTCACATTGCACAAATTAAAAATTTATAAATTCCAAATACTTACAATCAACCTTGATTATGCTACCATTTTAAAGTCACTCTTGATCCTACCATTGTTTTAAGATTATGGATTTCTGTTAATGAAGCAAATTCTAAGGCTGGAATACCTAAAGTATGGGTGGTAATAGGAGTGGGTGTCTGTTACCTTTTCCAAGGAGGTTTTACAGAGCTTATAATTCACTGTCAGAGGGTCATGCACATAGGACCTTATAAAGGTTCTGTCAAGTTTGCAAAGACATCAAATCAAATGCAGAACATCTTTGTGCGAGAACATTGTACCTTCTTACTCCTTTGAACAGGATCAGCAGAGCCAATCAACAGAAGTTTTTGTTAAATCACAAGGAATTTTAGGTGGGATAGAGTTAATTTTCTTCACAGTAGCTCATATGGTGCTATATTTTATATTTGTGATCAAACCAGTGTTGATAACACTGATATTTTAGCTCCTGCTGAGCAGTGCTGACACAGCATTAAGATTTCACACACACACACTTCCCCCGCAGTGAGAAGGCTGTGAGGACAAGAGGTTGTGAGGGGACACAGCCAGGACAGCTGGCTCCATCTGACCAAAGGGACATCCCATACTGTATGCTCAGCTATAAAAGCTGGGGAAAGAAGGAGGAGAAGGGGAAAGGGTCAATCAGAATTTGGCATTTGTCTTCCCAAGCAGCTGCTGTGCATGATGGAGTCCTGCTTTCCTGGGATGGCTGAACACATGCCTGCTCATGGGAAGTAGGGCTTCAATGCTGCTTGGCTTGCTCACATAGATTTTGCTTTACCCATTAAACTGTTTGTATCTCAGCCATGAGCCTTCTTGTCCTTCTGATTCTCTTCTCTGTTCCTCTGCTGTGTGCAGCCAAGTTGCCTACTGGTGTTAAAGCACCAGAGACAGGCAACAAAAGAACCTCAAGTTACCTTGTTTGAGACAAAGAAGTAGTACCTTATATGCTACTAAAATGCCATCTGGTGAAAATAAGACGGAACTTCTTTTCTGAACACAGGCAAGGGAATAAATGATTCTATGTTTACCTGCAGTACTCTTTTCCCCCCTTCTCACCATCAGTAAAAAACCCCTTAAACTATACCTGATAATCAATGCTTCCATCAGGAAATCCATCTCATCCTGCTCAGAGCAGACTTCTGGTAGGGTCTGTTGAGAGGTAAAGGCGGTGAAGGCCATCCCACCAAAGAATTGAGAATATTTGTGTGACCACCAGAGAAAAAATGAAGAAGAGAAATGAGCATGTAACATGTAAATCGCCTCAGGAACCTAAGAGCAGGGGCTCCTCCTTTCAGAGCCCAGTTTATTGCACTGCATGTGACCCATCTACTAGTTAAAGTCAGAAGAGGAAACCAGTGATCTACTTGAAGAATCTTTTGTTTGAATCAAACTCTGCACAATTCTGGAGCAAAATGCTTCAGGTACATATCAAGAAAAACATTAAGTTGGGACTTACAGACCTAGAAAGATCTTTAAAATGACAGTTGTTATTTATTCTCCCTTTTCTTTGTGTCAACACTGCAGCACATGTTTGCATGTCATATGACACATATAGCCGCTTGATTTAAATACTTGCATCACATGTCCCTATAGCTTTCCTTCCTGCCAGCAGATTTGGACAACATCTTCTGCTGATACAATGAACTGGATTACCACAGATGAACAACATGCTAATATCCTTCTGTTTGCCCCTGTGCTCTGCTGCTTCTTCCAGTCTGGATAGAGAAACCGAGTTGGGCAATTCCGACTGCTTATTAGTGTCCTGGGTTTTCATCCACATTTGTGCAGTGGCACAGGGAAGTTCATGACATGAAAGACAGGATGAGTAACAGTAGAACTTCTTTTTTATTAATGAAGGCTCTGTTCCTGAGCTGAGCTCATAGAAACAGATTTGGTTCTCTGAGTCACAATCTCAAAAAATAACAGAAGCAGACTATGAGCATCCTTAACTTCAGAGATGAGTAACTGACAAAACCTGAGGCAATGGCAGTAATTACAGAGAAAATCATCCTGTCATCTCTTGCCATCAATGACATGGGAAATTACCATGATATCACAACATGTTCACAACAGCACCTTTAACAGTGTGCGATGTCAAGAGACTACCTGAAAATTTCCCACACAGTAGAAAAACACTACTCTCAGCATAAAGGGAAGTCACTGAGAAACAACATAGATTTTTAAATATATCATATGAAAAACTTAGGAGAAAGCACTCAAATCAAAGCTGATAATGCCTTGATGCAGCAATGTGTCCAAGCCTGCATTATACATATGGATATGCCATTATGCATATGATCAACATGAATTTCCAGCTGGAATAGCGATAAAATAACGGGTAATTATTGCTGTATAAGAAATGTGTGGGTACTGACCTTGATAGCCACTTGTAAAGGGTTGGGATCCCCTGCAATGCCTACCACAGTTCCCTCATAAACCTCACCAAATGCACCATGTCCTAGTGCTCTGCAAGAAAAAACAAGAGGGAACAGATATTATATGTCTCTGGATCCATTGTTGGCCAAGCTTTTTCCTTCATCCAGTCCAAGACAAATCAAAAACAGAGTTTTGTTTTCATCTCAAAGCTTCTGGAAATAGCTTATCAGTATTTTCTGTCACCGTCACTGAAATAGAGAGGTTGGATCCTTCCTTGATGGCTGTGGGCAGAAAATAGGCCTGCTCAATCCTAGGGTCTATCACCAAGTAGGGCAAAAGCCAGATGAGAAAAATGGAGAACAATGGAATAAGGTGGCTGCAGACTGATGTCTTCAGGAGATTGTGTAAATCATAAGAATGATCAAACTGTTCTTTCTAAAGTTTATATAGCCTTGATTGATATCATCTCGATGGTATGGTGTTGAAGAGCAAGCTAGCACGTATCTCCTTGTGAAAAGAAATTTCCTTGTGATAGGAAATGCTGAAACAGACATACTGCTAGAGATTTGGAAGGGAGCTACTGCCTAGAGGCAAGTGCAATAAAAACACAATCACAGTAGAGATGAAATATCTGTATGTGGGAACATGGAACAGGAGAGTCATGATCTTACACTTCTGCTTGAGAATTTTATGGAATCAAATGATCTTAGAGAACACAGCAAGTATCACATCTTTTGTATTCTGGCTGACTTGGGCTGGGTGCTTTGCAGTTAGTCAGAGAGGTGGCCCCTGTTCTCTCACCGGAGCAGAGAGATGTTCTTCCGTGGGATCTCCTTCAGCTCGCTCAGCGTGGCAGCCTTCCCTGCAAAGCAGTAGTTGGGGTTGTAATCGGTCATGATGACAGATGTACGGATTTTGCTCAGTTTATATTCTGGGCTCTGCAGTCGTGCTCTGGATCCTTCCAGCTGCTGCTTCTTCAGGTGATAAACTGCAGGTGGAGAGATGAATAAAAATGCACAAACAAGATCTACAACTGGACAGAAAAGATAACACTGGCCACACAGAACACAATGACACCAATCCCATAATTATAAATGGTCCAGAAACATCCCTGGCTTGCCAGTATCGTGCTCTTCTTCACAGTCTTCAGTGATTTAGTACTGGATATGCAAACAGTCTTATTCCTGCAGGCACCTAATCACCTGGGAGCAGCTTAGGTTTCCTATGCTGCTCTGTGCACTGGCTGAGGAAGAGCGCTCCACAAGACATCTTGCTTACATCAAGTCCCAAAAATCAAACCGTCTCCCTGAATGAATTATATATTTAATTTCAGGTTGTGATTTCATCCAGTGTTGCAGTGGATGCTACACCTGCTAAGAAGGCTTTCCTGACTCTTTTGTTCTGTGGCAAATACCAGGGAAGAGCAGTCATTGCCTTTTGGGACTATGCTTGTGCCTAACTGTGGATGATGTTTTCTATCACTTCTTTTTCCCTGTTTCTCCAATTCACTTGGGAGACCATAACACTTTGGCTCCAAGTACTGAAAGCGGTGGCACGTGGCCAGGTGATCTCCTTTTGTCTAATTTAACTGGAAAAAGCCAGGTCAAAGGGTGATAAGAAGTAAGTGTATCTTACTGATAGACAGGCTGCCACAAGTGAGGATCATTCCAAGCACCACAATCACAGAAACCACAGCTAAGAGGAGGGGGAGAGGCAGCTGTCCCTCTGGTATAGGACCCTGGGGCACTAGAAGAATAAAAATAGAGGTGCATTAATCAGAAAACAAGAGCTACTCTAAAACATCCCTCTGAAGGTTGCTTATATTTCAGAAAACAGTACAGAGGTCATACTCAGCATCTCATAAAAATTACAGCAAATCCCTCTACAGCCTTGAAAGTTGAAAAAGTACCTAAATAATTTAAAAATTATTGTGAAGATAGAGAATAAACCAATAAAACACAGATTTCTTATCCATTCTTCAGTTTTCAATAAATGGGTAACATCACTATCATAAGATGAAAAATTCTAGTCTTGAGGTTTTGGTGCTCCAAGAGGAAATAACTGTGAGTACAAGATGTCAGCTGACAGGCACAGTGGGAAACTGCTGTGGAAGGAAGCAATTTGTGGCTTAAATAACTCAGCAGTAGGTGGTACGTTATCCTGGGGAGGTATTTATGCTTAAATATCTGATACTCTGAGCCCATTCAGGAAATTCATACCACGTCTCTTTACAGATATTTTACCTCCTGCCTAACCCGAATGTGAATGTTGGAGATGGTGGCAGAGATGCAGTTCAGCATGTAAACAAAGGCCAGCAGGAATTTTCAGTCCTATGTTTGACTGACATTTCTCACAACACCCTGCCCACTGGAGCCACTAGCTGTAACTTCGGAATTGAACTTCAAAAAAGCCAGAAGGAGATATGATATAAAGAATAGAGATGTTATCCAATGAGGCTAGAACTTCTTAACTTACCAGTGCAGGTGACATTGTCATTGGCCAGCACAGCTCCCATCTCACACTGACAGACTGGCAGGTTGGTGTCAGGGTCCCTCTTGCAGTTGTCTGAGTGGCAGTGGCTGCAGTTAAGATAGATCTGAACCTCCACCTCACCATGACTCTCCATGGCTGAACAAGGAATCAGACACAACAGGTGGGCTTAGTTCAGTTTTTTCTATCTTGTTACAGTAAGGTAAAAAAACCCAACAAAACAAAACCCAGCAGGTACCTACAACTTCTCTCCTTCACTGGAGGAGAGCAGATAGCCCAACACATGGACATGTGGACAGAAGCCTGATGGGAATCAGTAGGGAAGAAGCTATTTGGTTCCTTAAGCAAACAGAGAGGCCTTGCAGTGAATTGACCTGGAAAAGTCGGGGACTGAGGATGTGCTGTTGAACCTGATGACTGGTGTCTCTCCTGGTTTAGAGACTGAGAGAAAAAAGGACCCAGAGCACTATGGAAATATTTAAAGCAATGACCACAGCTAAAGGTCTGACCTGCAGAGTGAGATAAGCTTTAATGAAATGAATAAAAAACAAAGACAGGAGAAGAGAGAGGAGGAAAAAGGAAATAGAGAGGAAGAAGGAAAAAGGAGAAAGAAAAGAAATAAGAATCATATTGTACCTGCTAAGGGATGCAAGAAGATCTCTCCTATGGGGTTTACAAAAGAGATGCCATCCTGCCCACCAGCTGTGATATCATCGCTGTCAGAGGCATGTCCCCCTGGGAAGAGAAGAGTATAGCTAGCTGATCAGCATGCTGCAAAAATGTGGTGTCTCTGAAGGGTGGCATTCATTCCCATTATTACCTGGGGTCACTCTGCAACCTTCCAGTGATATTGGATCATATAATGTTAAACTCTCACTTGACCCAGCCAGTACCATTATTAGTGAAGTGACTTTATCTAATGTAGTTTTCTCAGTTCAGCAAGGTAAAAACATATTTGTTTTGAACAGAAAAAAGAAATGGAACATTTTTCCATGGGTAACTCGGGAATGGGTGAAGGGGTGATTCATCACACCTTCCAAATATTAAATCACATAGGAACACTTTTATATCCTTGATTTCCCCAGTTATAGAGAGATGGTGGAGATCAGGGTGGGTTTCATACTGTTCAGCTTGCAGTATCTGTGCCTCACCTCCTGCAGCCATGCATCTCTGCACTAAGAGCACTATCCCTGACCTGGAGGTGCTCTGAAGGGCAGAAAATTGGTCACCATGACTATTGCCCCAGCAGGCTTACCTCTGTACCCTCCTCCTCCTCCCCCAGAAGTACAAGCTCCTCCTCCTCCACCAAAACCACCAGAGGTGGTCCACTGGAGCTTGGCGAGGGCTTGGGGGCAAGCTTGACCTCCTTCTCCACCTTCCAGAAGGGACTTCCCAGCCTGAGGAAGCAGACTCTCATCCTGCCAGCCGCCACCTCCACCTTCAGTCAGAGAGAGAAAAGAGAACAAGAACAGGTGAGAGAAGCACAAGCAGATATGATTTGTAGACAGATAGGGATGAGCCCTTATAAATTTCTTAAGTGCCTAGATCAAGGTAAATCTTTAAATTTAAAAGAATATGCAGACAAGCTTCTTGCTGCCATGGACAACAACAAACAGGAAACCTAATGCACAGCCTGTGGTATGGGCTGCATAAACCAACACCTCAGCACCAATTCAGGGAAATATAGGTCAGACACTAGAAAAAGGGTTTTTTACATAAAGGGTGATAAAGTACTGGAATGGTCTGCCCAGAGAGGTGGTGGAGTCACCTGCCCAGGATGTGTTTAAAAAAGACTGGATGTGGCACCCAGTGCCATGGTTTAGTTGAGGTGTTAGGCCTGGGTTGGACTTGAAGGTCTCTTCCAACCCAGTGATTCTGTGATTCTGTAATATCTTGTGGCGTTAAGAAAATAAGGAGCCTACCACTCCCATTCAGGGTAACTGGTTAGGGCAGTCAGCCATGTAAGATGCTGAATTCCCCAGGAAAATAAATGTAAATTGGATTTCTACATCTCACTTTAGTGGCCTCGCTGTAAGCCGACTACAGCAGGAGATGGACAACCACCACATTTTTTTTATCTCTTAGGAATGGATTCTAGGCACAGCCATCACAAGATTATAAATAAGCTTCCATGTCTGGTATAATTCCCATAATAGAATTGTTGTTGTTAGGGTTTAAGGGGAGTAAGAGGGAAAAAGTCTTCTCTTCAAAAGCCATTGTTACAGTGTGAAGGAGTGGGTTCCATCATCCAAATATAATTTTTGCTGGTCCAGTTCATAGAAGAGAGGAGTCCTCCTGTGGAATTGCCTCTGATGGAGCACTCATCACCTGTCCTGTGCATTCTCTTTTTATCTGGAGCACAACATATAAGAAAATGTCCCTTACAGACTACCTGCGTATTTCTAAATCTACTGCCACAGAAAAATTCCAAAAGAATGAAAAAGAAGCCCTTCACTTCACACCTAAAGGACAACGAGTGTATTCAGCCACCTGATTCAAATCTTGTGTGGTTTTAGTGTCTCACCTGCTGCCCCGGTCCTCCCATTGACTCCAGGTACTGCAGTGCTGTTCTCAAATTGCTCCAGGGGTACATCATCCAGGGAGTTGTCCTGAGCCTTCAGGTAGGCTTTTCCTCCTCCTCCTGCTGCGATGAGCAAAGGTTCGAAAATCCCATCCTTCTGCTGGAAAACCCCCCATCAAACATCAGAAAAACTTCACGTCCCTTGCATATGTCAGCTCACACAAACTCATCAAAGATCATGAAAGTATCCTGAAGAAGAGTGGCTTAAGGCCAGGGCAATGCTACTGCTTGTCTCATAGAATCATTACAAAAACATTTCACATCATGTTCCTGAGTACAAAAGTAACTGTTTAATTGAACATCAAGGTTTTGTGACTCATTTTTTTTAGGACTGCTGCCAGCATTGAAGTGGTTTCCTGGTGTAATTCCCACATCTGAGCTGTTAAGGACTGAGGAACTAGTTCAGCTAGCCTAGTGATGAACAACTAAAAAGAAAAAAACCAAAGAGACAGAAAGAGGAGAGGGAGAGAGAGGCAGAAGATGAAGATTCATTTTTTGCAATCTTTTTAAAAATAACTATTTATCATATGCCATGACTGACAGTGAGAGCTAGTTGCACTGCTGGACCCTGCTCAGGCAGGATGCAAAGAGGAAATACTTACTCTGAAGATGTAGGTTGCTCCTCCTCCACCCCCACCTCCTCCAGCCCATTCCTTCAGGTCCCTTTTTTTTTTGTAATCTTCTTCAATGTGAGATGACTCCCCTAAGCAGATCTTCTGGGTTTCAGGATTGCCCTGAAAGGAGACAAGAAATGGACTCAGATATCAGCAAAGTCCAACTCTTGAGACTTGTCGGTGTATTTCAGTATAATAATGTCATAGTGCTTGTCATACGTATTAGGCATATATAAACCAGAATATAGATAATCTTTGTAAAAAGTGACCTTTTCTACTAGGACTGACAGCTGCGGATTAGATCTGTCTGTAACTTCAGATTTGCAAACTCACATTACACATGCAAATCAAAATAAAGATGCATGCAGAAAAAAATGTAGTAACTCATTGTTAATTTCACATAATTAATATTTTGCATATTTAGAACTTCTTATAACCAAAAACATTTAAATGTTTTAGATTGTGGATTAATTCTGAGAATTTTCTTACTGGCACATTTACTTATTATTTCTCAAGGAGATAAATGCATAAAGCAAAGGTGACCCACACATAATCTATATCAAGTAGAATAATCTATTGATACATCTTAGAAGAGTAATTTGAAGACCCAGTTTCCTATTCCTACACCAGTCTTACTGCCTGTATCCTCTCATTCACGCAGAATCACAGAATGGGGAAGGCTGGAAGAGACCACTGGAGGTCATCTAGTCAGTCCAACCTCCCTGCTCAAGCAGACTTCCCTGGAGTGTATAATTCAGGATTGTGTCCAGATGGCTTTTGACTATCTCCAGAGAAGGAGTGTCTACAACCTCTCTGGGAAACCTGTTCCAGTTCTCAGTCACCCTCACAGGAAAGAAGTTCTTCATCACATTCAGGTGGAACATATTCCATTTTCTGCCCATTGCATCTCATCCCAAGACTGAGACTGAGATTGAAAATTGACAGAGACGGAGCTTTTTCCTCAATTCTGTTAGTGATGGTGCATGGCCTTGCTTAGTTGGTGGAGAAATTTTTCTGGTTAACTCAAACAGGAGAACAAAAGATGGCAAGGTAGATGAAGACCAGGGAAAAGCAACTGGGGTAAGTCTGAGGAGAGAGAATCAAGGTTTGGAGCTACAGAACTTCTCCAGAGAAAGAAAAACAAACATTAGTCACCCAATATATAGATTCATCACAATTTCCAGGCCAAAGAAAGTTGAGTTTTGGAAGTGGGAAAAATTAAGTGCAACTTTTTCCAGTAGCACATGCCAAAGAGAGATAGTGCTGGGTTATAATTTGCAGTTTGGAGAACAAATTATTAAATGCAAGGGATTAATGGACAACTTTTCAGATTATGACCTAAAACTAGAGAGTGCATCAAAAAGGGAGAAAAAATGTATTTTTACTTAAATAGATACAATTCTTGTACTGTATAAAGTGAAGAAAATGTGGATTTAGAGTCTATTCAGCATCTAGGTAAGACATCATATCCTGTGGGAAAGAAAACAATAATTTCAAATGCTTACAGGAATAATTTATGCATCCCCAAACACACCAGTCTGTGGGGGGAAAAACAGCTTTGCTCCTGGGCAAGGGTTAACAGCATCTCTGGGACAAGGCACTATCAAAAACTGATGCTGAAAAGAACTAGTTTTTAAGCCTAAGTGACAAAAGGACTTTCAGATCATTTGATCTAGCATTTAGGGGACACATATATAAGTGTTCACATCACCAATTTCCATTTCTCATTAGTGTTTTTTTGTCTTCATAAAAATCTAATCCAGGGGCTGCTGGAGTTAGTGGGAAGATTCTCACTGGTTTTGGAAAGCTTTGGATTCAGACTTTAGTCTCTCAGCTTAGAGAGTATGTAACACAGTGCAGCCACAACACTGCTGGATGCTTCCATAAATAATAGTAAATTTTCTGAAAATCCTGGCAGACAGAAAATAACCTAGACTGTAGAAAAACAAGACAGGGAGCACATCACTTGCCTATGAACTTCCTGCTTAAAATGAGCACAAGAGAGCTGATGAAGAACTTATTTCAAACACCAAGAGCTTAAAGCAAAGTTTCTGTGGGGTTTGTATTTTTTTGTACATTTTGGGATTGTTTTTCTTTTCTGTCTTCTTCATATCTGTTTTGAGACTCTTTCTAACTTCTTTTATTGATTCTTTCCTGTCTCCTGACTGGATTTCATTGCTGGATTCTGGGATTTCTGTCTTTTATCACCAAACCCCAAGCCACCCACTGAACAGTATCTGCAAGGTCTCTGCCCACAAGTGCTTCGTGATCCTCACCCCAGGGCAGGCATCCTCCCCCTGCTGCCCCACTAAGATGTACAGCAGCTCATCTTTCTCCAGCTGGAAGGTGGCTGAGATGAAGACCCCGTGGGACCTCTTATTGTGGTTTTTGGCTCCCTTCCCCCCAGCTGCTCCATAGGCAGAAATCCTGCAAGACAAAGTAAATAATTGAAGAAAAAACTCTCACACTTCTCATGCCCAAAGTAAATCCATCTGCAAGGTCTCCCCAGCCTTCACTTCCAAACAGACCTTTCTCCAGAGCAGGCTCCCCTGCTGTAGCAGCTTGTGGCTATTCTGTGTCTGAGACCACTGTAAGAAGGTTGCACAAGAGGACAGAGCAACCCTCCCCCAAGTACTGGAAACAGAGGCTGCAGGAGCAGATAGCATGAGCTGGTAGCCCACTACAGAGGCCTAAGGCTACAGGACTGAGATGATGGCAGCACTTCTACTTGACTGCATGCCCACTCTCACTGCTCCTCTGATCTCTTCTACATCACTGCTCACCCTTCCATGCTTCAAAGTAGTTCAGATATATATCTTTATAGCTACCACTCCTGTTTCTTCACTGTCCCCTCCACCCACTCAGTACAAGTGCTCCCAGACTTGTGCTTGTTGAAACCCCACAAACAAAAAGCAGAAAGAGGTGGCTGCCCCCCTAGCACACACTGATCCTCACCTGTATCTGTTTGTGGCTGGCACTCTCCAGACCTGCACTCCCCGGAGCCTGCCCTCCTTCTCCACAGTCACCGACACGTTGCTGTTCCTGTAGGCACTGTCACACTGAGCTTGAGTTGGCCCATGGGGACCACTGGCACCACAGGTTGAGAACCACCACAGAACAGTTTTGTCCCCTGTGACCAAAAATAGCAAGAGTCAGATGTGAACTTTCCTGTGTTTCTCAGTACTTATACTCACTTTCTTCTAGCCATAGCACAACTTCTGCTTTGTTATGGTCACTGTTTGCTTTTCTCCTCTCTCACCTTATTTCCTGCACACTATTTGATAAATCATGGGGTGAAGATAAACTTTATCCATTTGGTGTGAGGGGGAAAAAGAAAAGGGAAGAAGGACTAAACCCTCTTTCTAGGAAGGGGTTTATCCAAGTGTCTCATAGGCATGATCAAGTTCCTCTTCTCAGTGCCAATCTGAAGCAGGAAGATGTTCAACACTCCAAATGAGAACTAAACCATGTACACAGAGACAAGGGTTGAAAACATCTGTCATTACAACTAGTGAGCATTTAAGAAACACAGTGGAAGTTTTAAGGGACTTGTCTCAGGCTGACACAAGAAGTCTGTGGCAGCAGAAATAGCCAGGGGACAGTCTCTTGCTACCATCTGTAGGGACGTTTCTTCCCCGAGCAATTTCTTTCCTCATTCTCATTAAGGGTTATTCTTTTGTTTCTACAACAGAGCAGCAGATAAGGATGTCCTCCATTTCACAACCATTTTATAAGACCCAGACAAATCCATCTTCTCCACTGAATTAGATGAGGCCTAAGAATAAAATTTTCAGTAATATATCTTAAAACTGTGTGATGCAGTTTGTGCACAAAAGCCAGGGTTAAAAGTAGAATTGTTTAAGAGTTGAATGATTAGAAGAGAGGTTACAAACTTTTTAAAGAAAAATTCCAATCTTGTTTAAAGGAAAAGACAAGCAAAACTATCTCCAACAGCCATCATCCTATGAACAGGCAGATCATAGGATCAGTGCAGTGTGAGTTTCAGCTGCATTACAGCATTCCCCTGAGCTAATGGGAACAGACAGCAGTACAGATTGCCACATTCCAGGTGGACACAGCCTTCAGAAGCTGGTACAGTCACACACTGGTATTTGTTGGCCGCAAAACAGCCTGAAGAAAGCCTCTCCTGCATACCTTCTCCTTTAGACAGCTCTTCTCACCCACACAATTCTTATCTGCCCTCCAGAGTGGTAATCTCTACCACTATCAGTAAATTACTTCCCAGTGTTCCCTGTTCTCCTACTTTTTCATCCAATTTTTCTCTTCAGCGGATTTCCTCATCCTCACTTACTTCTCCCTGGATTTTTATCTTTACACCACCATTCTGCACTCGTTTTATTCAGCTTCAGTGCTCAGCACTCCTTCTATTCCCAGCTTTTCTGTACCTTTTGTTCCTAAGCTGCTTTTCCATGCACTCCAAATCTGAGTCATGCATCTCCAGTTTTCACTTGAAAAGATTCTGCTTTTCTTTAAAGAGGACTTGACATTTCAGGGCTGCAGCAAACTGCTTCCCTATAGCCAAACAGAGACTACCTGACACAGTCCCCACATCTTTGGCATGGATTATGTATAGTTGCCTCATTGCTGTAGAGCAGGCAGATCACACATAGGAGATGGGAAGACAGCCACCCTTTCTAGCCAAGAGACTGATTTTCAGTTCTGAAACACAAACCTGGGAGGGAGGGCTCTTCCAGAGGGTTCAGAAGATGCTCATCCAGGATGGTAATCTCACGTGGGTGCTGGTGTTTCCCACCAAAATGACTCTGTTGTCTTCCTGTAGTAGTTTGTAGAATAGAGGGAAGAGATGGGAGGATGGTGGAAAAGAGGGATGGAAAATTTAAAGATTACATGAATTAATTAAACACAACCATTTGGTTAAGATAAGTAAATATTACCTTGGGTAGAAAAGGTGTTTTGAGCAATCATAATTTTGTATTACTCTTTTGAGCCCATCTCTTAGGTTAGCTACTCTATCTGTGCTGAAGGCAGTGGTATTCACCTGAACACAGACCCTCCTTGTTATCCCATGCAGGATAAGCTCCTTGGTTTGCAATTCTAGCTTGATTACAAGAGATTTTAGGAGAAATGTGGTGTGGGGGAACAGATACCAGGTATTGATGTTCTGCTGGTCAAACAGGCAGGTGACAATTCTGGGCAGTTAAACAATTGGAGGTGCTAAGGAGAGTGGTGACAAAAATCATTGTCTTTGGTTCTGAATAGTTTCATGGCAACTTAAACAGATCACTCCCACCTCAGCAAACAACTGTGAGCACCTGAGAGCTCACTTAGAGAATAAATAAATAAAATTACATGCCTCACTAACATACACAGTTAAGAAACAGAAACGTACCCTTGACACAAGCTGCAAATCTTTGGACAAACCTTTTTGAAAACCACAGAGCAAAACCATACATTTCTGACCACTGAGACAGGCCTTTGAAAGCCAGTCATTTCTCAGAGAGGAGAAATTTCAAATCAATTGCTGATCCAAAACATCTGAATGCACTGAGAACACCATAACAGCAATGCTGCCTTACAACAGGAAAAAGTAATAATGAACCCTTGCCTCATAATCTGCAAGCATCCTGCTTCAATAGTTAAATTACCCATTTTTATGCAGATTTTTGATTGGAAAATCTCTAAGAAAAAGGACAGGCTTCTTTCCATTTTGTGAGCTCTCAGCTAATTTAATCCTGAACATTTTTCATCAGTTGAAAAACATTACAAATATTTCAATTTGTTCCAGTTGTGAGAATTTAACAGCTGTCTGATGCTCTGCTGAAAAGAGACTCACTCAGTTCCAGATGGACAATTATCTCTGCCACAAAGCCACTGCCCTAAATAGCAATAATTAACACCCTTGTTAGCTGTGTCAGAAAGGCCAAATAACTAATTGAAGCATGGAGACCTTGCCGAGCTTTTACTCCTGAGAATATTCCCCCCAGGTCTGACTGAAAGCACATTGATGCATGCAAATAAAAGAAAGCTTTGTGCTAACACACTCTGTTCGTACTGAGATGGAGAACTTTAATGGATGAAGTTGTCAAGCCAGTGAAAAATGAAATTAACCCAAAACAAATTAAATTAATCAATTGCAAGGAGGAAAACAGAATGGAAAATACAATGCATGGCCTGAAAAGATGCTCCCTGAGGCCTGCACTGAATTACAAATTCCAAAGGTCACAAGAGTTTCAGATACTTAGCGATGTACAAGAAGCCTGGTTATGTTTGCCAGAGCAAAGGAATGCGAATTGCTCTCTGAAACAGAGAGCTGATCTGTGTGTCTGCCTGGATTTTTTTGTGGCATCCCAACTGAGTATCCTAAGGCAATGCCTTATTTCCAAACAAACAGTCTTTCCTCCTTCTCCAAACACTCTCAAACTGTTACTCTCCAGAAGAAATTTTCTGTCTCCTCTGTACTAAGCAGCAGACTAGCTGTAACACAGGCTGAGTAAATAATTGTAAAAAATATTTATTATTTATGTGTAAATTGTAAGTATTTATTATTTATTTGTAAATTAATTGTAAAAATTATCTATTAATTATTTACATTGCCCTGTCCACATCAGCAGTTAACGCTTTAAAGGCTGATGTTTTAGGCCCTGTCAGACAGGAACTTGTAAGGTGGCATTTTCTACAAGCCCAGTGTACCCCTGGGAGCCAGGGACTGGTGCTCTGGTCTATCTTAGTTTCCATTTCCTCTTCTAACAGCCAGCATGTTGACTGTAGAGTGAATGGAAGGGAATAAAAATTAACTCTTATTAAGTTGTATCTATATCCAAAAAATGCAAAGAGCACAGACTTCCGTTCTTCAGGTTTTAGCTAACAGTGCTTTCCCCATTGAACAGAGACAGAGGGAAATGTAAAGGAGAAAGAGAGGGCATCTTCTCCAGGCAGAGAGCTAAAATAATTCACTCCTTCACTGCTTCAATGTCTCTATGGCTGTAATGAAAATAGAGGTCTGGTGGCTGAGATTAATCAGAGTAAGATGCCTCACAGGATCCCCAAGGTGTGAATGGTCTCCTCAGAGATCCCACCTTACTAATGCTCGTTGCAGTACTCCTGGAAATCAGACTTTACTGGGTCAGGGACTCTAAAATCAAGAAGCAGAGACAATCTGTACAAAAGCTCTCTTTGGACAGCCTTGCCATTTATAAAGCAATCTTCTGGGAAATTGCAAATGATGACCAGACTGAAATGCAATTTCTAGGCCAGAGCAGTAGTCTGATAGACCACAGACCTGTGATCTTAATTGGAACAATACAATGCTTAGAGCACCAAAAGATAACAGTAAAGGCAGTGAGAAGGGCAACTCAACTATCAGCACTCTATCTGCTGTGCCAATCCACATTTCCATGTTAAGACACTCAAAATTCAGACCTCTTCCTATATAAGCACTAGTTCACTGAAACTATGAAGTATCTTTATGCCTGCCTGCCTGAAGTTCTCACAATGAACCAGACATGCCATCCAGTCTGTGACACTGTCTTACACAAGGTGATTGTATAAGCCAAAATGTGGCTTTGCCTCAGCTTTTTCATGGGGAAAAGCATCTGTCAATGCCTAGGAGCTGCCATCCAAAGAATGGTCTGTTTGGGTTTTGTCCTTATTGATGTCTCTTGAGCTGCCCTCACTACTCAGTTGTTCTCCTAAATTTTACTGAATGTTTCTGTTGAGCCAACACCTTTCCTCTCAGTTTTGAGGTATATGGAAAACCTCATCTTCTTTCCCGTCTTGCATACAAAAACAGTGCTTTCATTCAGCACTAAGTTTTGTAGAGCTGAACTACAAGATTGAAATAAATGGAGAAAATAATATTTACATCTTAGCAAGCAGCAAATCCTTCCTTCCTGCCATACATCCTTCCCGCTGCCCTCATGAAAAGAACTCACTGCTTGGATTTTAATTGGCTCTGTCTCTGACATCTGAAACCTGTCCTTGCCAGGGAGAAATAATTTCATTACTGAAAAAACAGCAGAGCTGCTGGGCTTCTCTGCAACCTAACTGAATTAAAGTCATGAGAAGACAAATACAAGGGGGGGTTTCAGAGGCGAGAAAACATCAATTTGCAAAGAGGATTCAAGGAACTGAGGCAAGTGCTCAGCTTCCAAGAAACGTTTCCTTCATGATGCGTTTCTTCTGCGTGACTCACGCATCCCTGGGTCGTGCCTTCAGATGGGGGAAGTGCCAGTTGCTCCTGGACATCAGTGCAATTTATCCCAATTGAAAATAAGGAGTAACCTGGGCAGTCTAATGGACAAGCTCTGATAGTATTGCTGCAGGGGCATTTACATCCTGTGTGCCAGAGGCTGTGCACTTACACCACTCCCAGCAAAGTGTCTGTGGGTAGACTGGAGGATCTATCTTCTCCTGGGAGGACAGTGAACTCCAGCAGCTGGGTGCACATCGGCTGGCCCAAGTGCATCTGGAGTCACTCCCTTCAGTTTCCTCAAGATTTCAGAACAAACTGCTAGGCATGGAGACTCCAAAGTGTTTGGGAGAGAGGGCTGTTAAGGAGCTGGAGTGAAAAAATGAAACTACCATAACAAATCAGCTTTTCCTCTCAATTTCAAGTGAAATTATGCATACTCAGTATTTTATAGAAGACTGGTTTCAGTGCCCGCAGAAAAAAGGGACAGAGAACAGGACATTGGACCAGAAAAGGATGGGAAGGAATAGTGGCTTCTGTTGATGAGCTTTTAACACACTTATTTTGACATAAGCCACCCCATATGTTATGTTCAGCTACAGCTAGCCACTGCAGGGACATGCTATTATTACCCTAAATGCTGACATTTCGGGTGTGGTGACACATAGAGTGGCGCAGCATCACCAATCCACAATTTGTCTGCAACAGAAGTCACCATTCAAATGTTGCATACCTTCCCTTCGGTATTTCCATTGCAACAGAGCGTGTCTTTTCCACAGGGACAAAAGAAGGCAGTTTCTAATACTTGCAAGAAGTTCAAGTACCTAACTTCTTTCCTCCTGTCTGCTAAGAAAATCCACTACAGCTCTTGCTAACATGTTTCAAAGGGTAGCATTTGCTCCATTTTTTTCCTCTGGAATAGTTGCCAGTCACATTCACAGTTACGGAGCAAAGGAAAGCTCATACATCTGGCAGTGATAGCTGATGTACCTCCTTACAGACTAAAAGAAACTTCTTGGAGTAATCTAAATTTTATTGTCAGAGAGTCAATTTACTTCTTCATTTTCTTCCTTTTCTCTACAAAAATATGGTGACTTTCCCCTTTGGTTTCAATGAATTTGTTTCAGCTATCAATTACCAGGGCACACAGATCAGCAGGGACTGTGGAAAAACAGTGTGATGTAATCCTTCCATTTACAGCTAAGGAATAAGTCTAGTTGCCAAGACACACAGACAGGTCTCAACTATGTGATACAGAATATCCCAGCTTAGAGAAAAAAAGAAAGAGCACTGGGAGACTCTGACACAGATTAAAATTGCCTCTACTAGCAATCTTCAGTAGGTTTGAGATAAAATGGCATTGTGCTGAAAAAGCTGACACAAATGACCAGGCACACTCTGTGGGGAGAACAGAGCATGTGTCCTGGATCTGTGGGATGCTGATTACACTGTCCACATTTTTGGGGGGATTCTGCAACATTTGTGGCTCACCGTCAGTGAAGCAGTCCAGGCCAAATGTAATGTTGTCGATAGCAATGTCAGCTTGAGAATTCCAGCCCCAGGTTGCCAGGAGTTCTAGTTGAAACCTTTGCAATAAGACAGAAGTTTTAGAGAAGACCAATAAAGGATTGAGGAGAGGGGAAAACAAGACAAAACAAACAAACAACCTCCCTAAAAATAGAATGTTCCATTATCATGGAAAAAAGATCATCGCTCTACATTTTTTTCTCCAGACAAGTCGAGCTGAGCAGCCAAAATGGCTTGCTATAAGTCTTAGACACTTATCAGCTCCTCCTAAGCACCACAACATTCACACAATTTCACATTTCTTGGGGAACAAGAATGAGAGCCATACTTCCCCTGCTATCTGCACATACATACAAACAACTGTCCCCCACTAATTGTTACACACAAACAACTAGCCATATTCAATTACCAGAAACAGTCAGGAAATCAGACTGGGGAAAAAAATATCTCTTTCCTTCCACCCCTGAAGAGACAGAGTAAAAACTGAATAGAATATCCAAATGACTTGGGCCTGATCCTCAGCCAGTGTAACTCAGAAAGTGGCATGAGCTTATTTCTGAAGGGTAGGACATTATGAATTTCAGCCATAATTCCTTGAAGAGTTGGCTCCCTGGTCTGTCTCATCTTTTTCCACTATGACCAGGTGTTGCTTATCTAGGAGCTCTGTCACGTCCCATGTGAATTCACAAGGAAGAAAGAAAATGAGCTGAAGGATCTCCTTCTAATGGATAGGACTGGATTATTTTTCATTACATTTCAGAAATAAACAGATGTCTGATGTCCAGTCAATTTAGAGCTTATTAAAAGCATATGGGCAGGACCTCTATTGCTGTCTCTGGTAAAGCTCAATGATGATTTATGAGAGATCAAGCACTGACCTGCCGAACACATTAATCATTCAGCCTAGAAACACAGTTGTCCCAAATTAGTGGCAATAAAATATGTGTGTGCATTACACCCACCAACCAAATGTTGGTTGATATCCACAGTTAGTTGCATAGCTGCATACAAATCTTTAGGGACAAACTGCTTTTACCCCAACTCAAGAATGACCCCTTGTGCTTAAATGAAAGCATCCATACTTTCTGGATCTGAGCACTCTGGGAGTAAGTGCAGTAAATGCAAATTGAGGGTCTCTTGAATGACCTCTTGGGTGTAGTGTTAGTAGGGGAATTTTTCATTAGATCCTCTTCCTACAGAAACCGTCCTCTTCAATAGCAGGCATAGCGAGAGCATTTTCAAACCTTGTATATCAGTCCACTGACAAATAACAATAATTCCCTCATCTGTCAAAATAGCAAGAGTCAGAGCACCCTGTGCCCAGAACCAGGGCACTTACAGGACCCACAGGCATAGACACAGCACCACATCCTACCCCTTACTTAAGGCACTCACATGGCATCATACCCTTGGTCAGGTCAATCTGCTATGTCTGGTCCATGGAGACAGAGCAGACAAGGCTCCCTGGCACTGCTCCACCAGGTGGGTTTCTGCTCCAGCTGACTACAAGGGGGACCTTGAGGAATGGCCCCCACTCCCCTTCAGTGCATGAGAACTGACATTTCATAACCTCTAGGCTCTGTATGCCTCCCCTTCCTCTTAACTTCAGACAAAGGGGAGGAATTTGCCTTTTGAACTCAGTGCTGTGTTAGCCAGAGGGGTTTCCAGTGTTCCTGTTCATTGATCTCATTTTGCTGACTCCAACAAATTATGTTCTCCAGCTCTCTGTTGTCTGGTCTTCTGCCTGTTTGGTTCTCTCCTGATAGCATTATTTTCCCTTGTGTGTGTGAACCAAGTAAGTGAATTTGCCAGCCCATCACCAGAAGCAGTTTTTCAAATTAGCTAGATGCCCAGCTGGGAGGCTGATCAGCAAACTGTGTCTTCCTTCTCTCCTAAGAAATAAGTTCATTGGATGAAGGTCTTGCTAAAATCTACCTATATAGAGCCTTTGTGTCCTCCTTGTTCTTTTTGTTAAGGTTTTTCTACTTCTGGCCCCATCAAGCAGTTCATGGCCTGCAAATTCTTGTGTTCTAATTGATGCCTACTCTTCTCTCTGTGTGATCTGTCCCCTTCCTACCCACTTTACTACTGCCTACCATCCCCTTAAGGAACATGGGGAAAGCACAGCACTTTCCTATGGCAAGAGAAGGACAGGAGTTTCCCGAAGACTTGAGATGCAGAAAAACAGCATGCCACCTCAAAATCTGCACTAAAAATTACCCTAATTACAACATTGCTAGAGCTTGCATTACCCAGGAAAGCTGACAATACACATAAACACATAGAATAGTCATTCATGAAGTACAAAACTGTAGTAAAATTGTCCAGCAATGTTCATCACACATTTCTGTTTACAACTGTTTTCAACTTCACCAATATCAAAGTGATTTAGGCTGAACTTTTCTATTTGGTGTGATTTGGTATGACTTTTCTAGCAGTCAAAACATTTGGTGAGTGTTGAGGATGAGGCAATGTGGGGGTTCATGGTTCTGATCATGCTCAAAAATGCTGGTAACTTTTTAAGCACTCTGTGCTACTAGATATTGGAAGTGGGATCTGGAATTTGTGAGGAAGAGAGTCACATGGCAGACATGAGGTTGGTTTTTTTCATGTGAATGAGAATCTATTAAAATTTCAAGAAAATATCTTTGAAATTTTTAAATCCATGACTTTTCCATGCCAGGTGGTTTTTTTTAATCCTGCAGTTTCCTCTTCCCTGGACATCTGAAAGTCTCGGGCAAAATGGCACTTTCCAAGCAGTGCTATTATCAACCATGTCAGGTCCTGCTTCAGCTACACGAGATGAGAACTGCCCTTCCAAACTAATGGATAAATATTTTCTTCCCCAGCCTTTCTTTCTGTTGCTGATTCTGGCCAAACAAGAGAAAAAAGGCTGCCTGAACTGAACCCAGAGTGAACAAGGTGTCATCCTGGAGAGAGGCTGGGAGCTCAGGGGGAATTTTACAGCAGAGGGGCATGGACTTGATGTGCAGGGGTGTTGAGACCAAGATCTACAGAGAGAATTAAATAGCCAGTCAAACAGGAACACTAGAAATAAACCTTTACTCTAGGTCTGGGATCATTGAAATGAAAGCACACAAGACACAACTAGGAGGAGAAGGGAAATGCAGGGAAGGGATTCAGACTTAATAATAAAACAACCAAAACAAAACAACACACAGAGGCAGCAGCTGCTGGAAGAGAGATGGAAACAAAGAAGCACGGAGGACTTCAGGAAGGGAAATTACAACCAGAGGCATAAGACAGATAAAATGGGTTCCCAAATGTGAGGCTGAAGCAAAAGAGACACCAAGTATGTGGAAACAAGGAAGTTTTCATATACTAAATCCCCACAGAAGCAGGTAAGACAGGATAGAAGGCGTAGAGCATGGAAACAAAAAGACAAGAGGACTGGGATGGAGAGACCTGTGTCCTGGGAGCACAAAGACCAGGGTTTCCTCCCTTGGGGAAAGAGCTGCAGCACCTTCTAGCAAAGTGTGTGCTTGTTCTGTGTCTGTTATAGATCAGTGTAGCAAATGGCAACTTATCACTTCTGTCAGCCATGGAAATAATACCCTCTTCTGTGAGGGAGGACAGATTTGCTTTCTCGACTGAACAGTTCCATCCTTAACCACAGTGATCATCACTGTTGTGCCACTCAGTTTTAAATTTGAAAACGTCCTACAAAAAGGTTATATGAAGTGAAACAAGATAGAACTACTTGAAACAGACTGTAATGATAAACACATGCATGACCTACCTACATCTTTAATTTTGCCTAAGTGCTCAACTTTTTCAAACATTACAGTATTTGAACATTTGAATATTAATTTCTTTTCATGCCATTCTGGCTAGTGCTCAAAAGAGGTGTCTTCTGTCCTTTCCCTTCTGCCTTGTAATATCCATTTTGCTTCAGAATTAAGGGCCAATACAGAAATTGGAGGATTCAGTGAACAGAGCATAAGGGACTGTATATCATCAGAGGAAGCAGAAGGTCTTAAATATTTCTGAAGAGCCCCTTGGTCTCTGCTACAGACAGTTCCACAGCACAGTGCCCAGAGAAAAGAGCTATGCTGCACCAATTCACTGGACATATTTTACACATGCGTAATTAAACAGATGCTAATCCACAGGGCTTCAGATTGTGTCAGACAAGAATGTTAAATACAGTGCTAGCAGGCAGACCAATCCTACCCTAAAGGAATCATTCATGGCAAAGGTGTGTATGGTGAACCCATGATAATACTGAGACCAAAGGTAATCAGGAAATTAAACTAGAAAGAGGGTAGAGCAACACTTATAATATTCACTGTATAGACTCAAAGGGTTTTTTTTCTTAAGTTTCATGTGAAGCAGGCCTTCCTCAGGAATATGCAAAAAAAACCCCCAAAAAACAACAGACTGGAAAAATTTTTTAAAAAAAAAGTCTCTTTTGTGCAAAATAACCAGCTACCAACACCAACTACATGGCTTGAGATTGAGTGACTCTAGGTGAGGGAGAAAAAATTCCTGAATAAAATCTGATTGCATTGAAATTCTTTAAATCTTCAATACTTCACTTCATTTGAAAACCAATGTTGCAGTGTATTTCCACATCTAAACCCATGAAAACTTTAGTGCAAGGCTTATTTGGGCAACAGTCTTTTTTCTGAAATCATTGCATCCAGTAATGTGGCAGGATAGGATCTCCAGCTGCCCGGGCTGCAGTGATATAGATCCTAAACTGGGCAGTTGTGCTGGCCAGCCTGTGGCATCCCCATCCCTTTGACTCCCGTGAGTGCTTTTTGCTGTGGGAGTACGAAGGGCAGCTATGCTAATGCAGCTCCCTCCCTGCTGGGAGCACTTGGCCCCTGTGAGCACACTGGCTTGCTCAGATTGCTGAAAGGTTTTTAGTACAGATGCTTGCTGTTCCCAGAACCTAAGCACTGTTTGAGGCTGCATAGAAGTGCAATCACATGGTGTGGGCTGGTGTGGAGCTAAGCTGTGTGTGTGCACAGGTGTGCATGTATGAGAGAATACTTCCTGAGCAAGCAGAGTCACTTAAAAACAGCCCTGAAAGAAGGCAGGAATGAAAGTGACACTTCACAACAGAGATAGTAACAGTTTACTAAATCCATAGGGGTAAGCCTGGCTGCTGGCAGTGAAGCTCTTACCGGTTCTGAAGCACTGGCATTGGTAAGGTGATGAGAAACCAGTGGTCACTCCAGCTCCCTGCCCTCTCCCACATTGGCAAGGTGATTGGAGCTCCCCTTATCTCTTCCCTGAGAGAGAAGGAGACTGTACCGTTGTAGCTACCAAAAACATGCACTGAAAACTGAACCTGTAACAGAGGAAGAAGAGGAAAAGAATGGTAATCTGTGGCAAAAGGGAAAGGTAGTCACTGCTCTCCTCCCTGGGAATTTGAGAGACCAAACCTCTGAGTCTGGGTCAAACTCTTTAATGACAGAAATCTCTAAGCCCCCACTCACTGACTGTATTTGTCTCAGCACCATTACCAGCACAGGATTTTCTCAGGGAAGACCCAAACTGACACTCCTGTTGGGTAGCTGCTCTTCAACCACTGATGACAATATCCACAGCCTCTGACACCATCTGAGAAGATTGGTTTCCTTGTTATTAGGTTAGATTTATATTCCTTCTCTGCCCCAAACACCTTTGAAACAAGGACTGTCACTAGAGGCAGGAAACCTCAGTCCATCTACCTGCTCCAACTCATAGGCACCTGAATTGCAGCACCCCTAAGACAAGTGAACAACAAAATCACTAGGCCAAAACATGTTTTGAAGCAGGACTTGCTCCTCTTTCTTTGAAGCAACCACTCCCAGCTTGCTACAGAGCAAGAGAAAGTTGAAATTCTACCACTGCTTGGAATACTCAGCTGCCCTTTATGTCACAGAGCACTCCAGCACTGGCAGGAAAGGGAGCACACACATGTTCTGCAAACACACAGGTTCTGCAAACAGCCACAGAAGTTCCTTGATCCTGCAATGTAGCCTCAAATCTTTGCCAGTGGAGGAGAGAATGGATCCAGATCTCCTGTGGCCTCTACACAATAACCAACAGCTACTGCTTCTCCTCTCCTGGTTTTGTGAACCTGTCTCCAATAACATTTTATTTTGTTTTTTATTTTGTACCCAGCAAATTTTACCTGGATTTATAAATAAGTATAAATGCCAAAGTTACTTTTCTGGCACCTGCACTGTATTTATTTTCCCAGATCTAATTAGGAGGCATCAAAGCTTTCTTTTTCCCCCCAGCAAGACTGAGCTCCAGCTCAAACTTGCAGCTTACTTTTCCTAGGTGTTATGACTATAATATTATTTAATATTTTTAATTCCTGCATCTCAGAGCTGCAAGTCAAGTTGTGTGATTTTATCAAGGCCAGGTTGCAATAACCATTTGAAATTCCTGAAGAATGTGATCAGAAGTTTATTATATTCCTCCATTTCTGGAAAATTTAATGCCTTCTAAATTCACACTCCTGTTCTCAGTGAAACTATCAAGTTTATTAACTCCTGCACAAGTATTGCAGAATTTATGAAGAAAAGTCTCAGCAGCAGATATACTAAAAGACTAAATGGCCCAGCCAGACAGCTCCCTTTTCTACAAACCCTGGCTGCCCCATACAATTTAGCTGTTGGGCACCTCTCAGAGGAGTAACTCTTCCTAACTGGTACAGTTGGGCTGGAGAGATTTCCACAGTGAGTAGCTGATTTGGGGCTTCTGCTTTCACTTACTGGGGATGCACCTCACATCTCCTTTCCAGTTGTGAACAAGTGGCCAGCTAGGCAGTGTAGCCTGCTCTTCTGCTTGCCAGTGCTGTGTAGAGTGTGTAGAGCAACAGGAGAACAGGCTAATTGTGCCAATAGTGCCTACAGCCTGGTGATTTACTCCACAAAGGTGCCAAGACAGAGTGACACACCTGGTAGTCTTCAGTGGCAAGACTGTCTGGCAAGCTGGAACTGTAAGCCTTAGCCATGCCACTGGTGTGAGTGCTCTCTGCTCGCAGGTAGAGGAAGTGTCCTGTGAACACAAAAGCGAATCAGAAAAGACAGAATGACCTTTTGCTCTTTTGTGTAATCTCCTGAAATAATTTGATACCATTAATGTTACTGTAGGTAAGTAAGCATCTGTAGGTATAAGCAGGGCTTGAGAGCAAATCTGTTAGTGAGGTTGTAGTAAACACTCTGGTAGATTTCAGCAGCACAAAAGTCAACACCCCAAAACCTTTCTTGGAATGTGACTGGATAAACCTCAGATACCACTCAAGATGTTCCCATACAGAGGTGCACACCAATCTACACTCCTAATTCCTGCACCATTAGCATCAATGACTCTTGCTGAGACAAGCACTGGGCTGGAAGAGTTTATTCTTTGTTTCCAGGGAGAGCTTACACAAGCTCTCAGGAGACAAACAGGGCACTTGTATGGAAACCCTTCATTTTGGCAGGGAACTGTGAGGCAAGACTCATGTGTGCTAACACTTCTGACTTCAGCCTGAACAGGTGAGGGTCTGGCCTCCCTCCTTATTTGGCAAGTTGACAGTTCTGCAGTTCTGGGAATTATTTCACTTGGTTTTTGTTTGGTTTTGGTTTTTTGTGTTTTTTTTTTTTTTTTTTTTTTTTTTTTTTTTTTTTTTTTTTTTTTTTTTTTTTTTTTTTTGTTTTTTTTTTTTTTTTTTAAATTGTGGTATTTTATGGCAGAGAATGTGTATGGTCACTTGGGATATTCTTATATGTGATGCTCTTCCTAACCCACTAGTGGAATCTGTCAAGAGTCTTCAAAAGATTTGTTGTTACAAGCTGCCTAATTCTGCTGGGCAATTTTTACCTTGTGATGCAGCATTTATCATATTGCTGCTGAAGTACTCTGCAACTGCATAGCTCATAAGAGAGGGAGGAGGGAAGAAGTATATATTATATGATTTTTTTAAAGGTGAAGGAGAATCCTTGTCTCTGAGAGATTTGTGTTAACTTTTTTGCAGCACTTGTTTAATATGAAGTTTTGAGGCACATTCAAATGTAAATTTTAGCTACATGTAAAGTTGTTATAGATAATACTGATGCTGAAATTCATTTGGCAATGATGCCAAAATTTTAAAACCAATTTAAATAAACTGAAGTTCAAGGCTATTTTGTACATGCATACACAGAGAGTGGGAGAGAGAACAATGAAGAACCTACCACCAGTGGCTTGTAAAGTAGACCCTACAAATGAGTCCTCTTGAATCATTTCAGAAAAGCCCCGAATAGACCAAGGAGATGCTGCAGTTTCATTCAGTGTCCAGCCACACAGACCTTCTTCAAAAGAGCAATGTGAACCCTCTGGGAGACTTTCTACAATTGGGAACAAGAAAAAGTAGGAAAATAGGAGCAACTTGATTATGAAAGAATGCAAATAATAACAAAAGTGAAAATCCATTGTGGTTGTCCAAGTTACCCAGCCTATGCTACAATGTCAAAATAGTTTGTTTCAAAAGTATTTTGAAAATATTTTCAAAACTATTTCAAAATATTTTGTCTCATTTGTTTATTTCCAGAGCCACCATTAGAAAGCCAACACTTTGTTTCTGGAAACATTCGAGACTTTTATGCTGTCCTACTCTAAATACTGGGCAAAACTGCAGCCCCTGTAATCTCATGAATGGCAAATCACTGCCACATATTTGTAGAAGTCTTGCTACATATGAAATTGCAGGCATCACAAAGTTTTGTGTCCACTTAAAAGAAAGGCAAATCAATAGATTTTTTTAAAATCTGCACCACTGTACTTGGAACAAAGCTAAACATTTCTTCTCAGTATCAGATATACTGTTAGGGGATTTCTCTGTCCTGATGAGCAAGAACTCTGAACTGGGATCTTGGGTGGACAGATTTATGACACTGTAGGTAACTAAGAATGGAAAGATGATTACCACCTTTCCCTGAACGGAAGGTTTAGATCTTGGGTTCAGAAGGAAATTCTTACCCAGCTGCAGAAATGGAAGTAAGGTTTTGCACTGAAGTAGCAGTAACTGTGAAGGGAAGGTCATTGAGCTCCTTACTGCAATACTTAAGAAACCAAACCAATTTTTTAAAAATCCATTTTATTTTATATAGGGTGAATTTTCAAAGAGAATCTTGGTATCTAATTAATGCAAATGGGCCAAATTAATTCAGGAGGTAAAATACTGAATTAATTTAAAGATATAATCAATTTAACTTATTTTTTATTCTAAATTATTTCTTCTACCTGAATGAAGGTTCCCATGAAGTGTCATGCCACATACTCACCACACCTCACTCCTTCCTCTTCTTTGATAGGACAATCACTGATGAACTCGCAGACCTGTAGGTGGCTGACACAGCCTCCCTGAATGCAGGGGAAGGTTGAGCCTTTGTCATATATAAACAGATTGTGATTTTCTTTATCTAATGGGGAAAAAAAAAAAAAAAAGAGAGCTAAATCCAGAGATGAGTTGACAGAATGTGCATGACCCTTCATGTATATTAGTTTTCACACACAGGACTTGTGCCTTGTATGATAAATCTCTTTTTTCATGTAGGTTTCTATCCAACATGAGATTCCTGGACAAAATTTATTGCTCTTTTCTTTTTCATTAGCTGCTTTTGCTGTGTTTGTGTTATCTTTAGATAATTTTGGTTTGTTGTTTGTTTTTTTTTTTTACTGAAGGGCCTTGCAGTTTCTTACTGTGATGTGCTCCTCAGTTCTGCACACAGGATTGTGCACCTGCCAGGCAGCTGTGACATGCTGCATAGCACTCTGCTGCTGGAGGCAGGGACACCCATTTATCTCCAGCCCTGACAGACACATTGCTATGCCCTGTTGAGGCTCAAGTTTAACCAGCACTTGGGCTGCTGACTCATTTCTATGCCAGCTTCCAGCTGTGGCATCCAGCCCACAAGGTAGCTGCTTCCCCAGCCAGTTGGCTTGCTGTATACAAATTTTATTCATGCATTCTAACTAATCTTGTCACTTCTAGTCTGGGAGCATTTGACTGACTGCACAGGCACCCATCAGCCAGGCTGAACATGATTTTTAAGTCTGATATTTCCCAAACGCATGACTCTATGCACCCAGTTTGTCCTGTGGATTCATATGTGCCCAGGTCTGTTATGGATCTGCTGCCCTTTAGCACAACTCTGCACAGAAGTTCCTTTGGGATTGTTACTACTCTGGAAAAAATGCAAAGGTTAGGGAACCAATTGCAGGAGGAAGATAAAAGAACACCTCTGCAGCAATCCAGGTACACACTCTGAAATAGTACTTTTTCATGACACTGTTTTGTGCCAGAAACATGCACCAGGTTATTTAGAGACTGAGAGCAGAGTGCTTCAGGCTGTATGCATCACCTCAAAACTCTAGGACTGTAAAAAAAAAAATACATTAAAAATACAACATGTTAAATTAAAAGAATAATGACTACAATTAAATCTCTAATAGGATCAAAACCATGCTCACAATAGTGTGTTCTTTTTACATTACATTCCAAGCTATTTCTACAGGGTCTGCAGAATGGAAACAATAACTTTATATTAATTTGTGAAATTCAGGAACTGCAGATGATTATGTCCCCAACCTGAAGACTGCCTGTGCTGACAGACTCCTGCACTTCCAAGAAGCCTAAATGACATTAGCAAGGTTCTGCACTGCCACTGAGGATCATTTGCATGACATTCAGAACAAAACTGTAAGCTCCAGGTAAAGCTGAGGTCTTAGCTGAGCACTCAGTGCTTTAGAGAATAAAATTACATTCTGATTTTCATTTTAGAGAGAAATTCTCAGCCTGGCAGTAGCAAACAGACCCCATTGGGGGCAGATAAATGTTTCTTTTCTTCATAGATTTGTTAGCTAAAGCCCAAGTATGGAAAAGGCTTTGGTTACAGAGGGTAGACTGTTGTTCTTGATTATCTAAGAGAGAAAAATACTAAGTGCTAAAATAATCTAAGACATTTTTCATCCTTGCTGTTGGATTCAGCATAAGGCCAGTTGTTTTTGGTTTTTTCCCATACAAAGATCAAGCCAAGCAAAGCTGAAAAGCAGAGAGGATCACTTAAATTAATTCTATAATTCTGAGTTAGTCATCTTTCTTCTAAATCCTAGCCTGTCCCTCATCACCCTTATTGGTGAGGATGCATTTGGTTATTCCAAACCTGTCTGTGTTGCAGCATACCATGAAAGCAGTTCCTGAGTTTCAAGGAGCCCACTGCCAGTATTCCAGCCTCCAGTGCTCCACAGTTTGAATATACCAGGGTGATTTTGAAAGGTCTTTCTATTCGTCCAATCTGGGCCACCAGGTATTTCCATTTCATCCTAGAGGACAACAGAATGCTATCAGACATACACACAGCACATTGGAATCCATGGAGTCTCTAGCATAAAGATTCTGCACCATACCCAAGAGAAGTAATAGTATCCATGTGGGAAATGGATCAATGAATGCAAATAGCAAGATAACAAATAGGTGTTAATAGAAAACAAGTGATTCAGCCTAGCAAGCTCATGTAAGGTTATCTTTGCTGCAGAGCCTATTGGTAATGATGAAGAGATCCAACCACTCCCAATGATTCTCAATGGGTCTTAAATTATCACCAGTTTTGGACATTCTATCCCAATTTGTGCTTTCCACATGCATGGTTGTGTTCTCTTTGCTCTTGAAAGTACAGATCAACCAAGCAGCTGCACAAGTCTCTGGATCTCCTCAAGCCAACACTGACGTTGTGTGCTCTGGAAGTAAATATCTGACCCTGAATGTTTCTTGGTTGTGTCAGGAATGAAAATCTTTATCTGTGTGTTGTCTATCTGATTTTCCACCTTAGCAAACTACAGTGCACCCACAAAGAAAGGGATAGAAGAGAAGTGCTATTCCAGGAAATGCAGATTACTCATGCCTTTTACATTTCACTACAGAGCAAATGCCATAACCTGCAAATCTAGACTGCAAAGGCTTCTCAGTTGTGCAGCACTTGTGGCAGTTTGGAGAAAGACAAATCATATCATGCACCCTAATTTTAAAGATGGTTGTCAGACATTAAAAGCTAGAGAGAGATACCAAAAGGGAATTTTGGAAGTACCTCAGTCAGTTAAGTCTGATGGAAGTCAGGGTATCCACGTGTCATTTAAAAACTACAGCAAACTCTTAAAAATATTTTTATTTCATTTTTGTTTCTAAAAACTGTTCTAATACCTTTTGTTAACAAGACAGCAAAATACAGTTAAATGTATGTGCTATTATTTTGTAAATGGATTGGAGCAAGGCTAGTGAGAAAGGAATCCTTGCTCTAAGCTCTTTTCTGAAAATAGTATCAGATAGAGATAATTTTACCTACATTCTACACACTGCTGATGTTACTGGGGCCACTCTGGACAGGTGACCTAAGTCAGTGCCAATGGAATTATAAGAAGGCCAGACCACAGTGTTAAGACATGTTGATCAGCTCTGCTCCTGGTATTACTTTTTAATTTAGGAAATGCCTTCAGCTGCCATGAAGTGGTCATGTAGGCCTTGTTCTGCACCAGAAACACCTTAGAAGGCAATGCCCAGATTACAAACACATCTCTTCTGGACTCAATATAAAAATCACAGAACCATATTCAGAGCTTGCAAAAAATCCAAAGCAACTTTAACTTTTTACCACTCTCTCTTGTATTTTTCCCTCCACAAACCAATTATATAGCTTTGTCTGCATAATTTTTTACTATCTCTTCTATGGCATCCACCCACCTTTTGCTTTCACAATTGTACACATGCATAAATACCCACAGATACCCTGAACTCATATGACACTGAGCTCCTCTTACAAAGATGACCATATTTCCTCTATTTCCTGTCCCATCATAATATATTCAATAGTTCATTATAATTTAGTTCATCTTCAGAAACGTGCAGCCCTGAATAGCAACAGCAGCATCTCTACTTCCCAACATGGGAGCACAACTGCTTTGCTTTCATTTTGTATTACAATACACCTTCAGGAACATCCAGCACCTATAAATATATCTCATAAATATCTTTATAAAATATATCCCCCCGGCCACACTGTGGGACAACATCCAAGACCATCCAGCACTGACCCAGAACTGAGTCACTTCTGCTACATGACACAGCTCTGTTCATCACTCCATTGCATCCTGTTGACCACAAGAATGAATGGGCCATAATCAAATTGGCTCACTGAGCCAATAAGGGTAAGGACAATCTTTAAATCTTTCAAATTTAGCTATTAGGCATACTAGACCTGTCAAGCACTGAGGCATAGTTCTAGTACCTCTACCAAGTTACAATCCTCCCTGCAGCTGAGACATCACGGTACTGCCAGTGCTAACACAACACTGAGTGCAGGAACCTGTGGCTCACAGCCTCTGATTCACAGCCAGTGCCACATTTAGCAGGAGCAACTAAAGAGCCCCGCAGCTGAAAACAATGACTAGTTCAGCTTCTGCACCTTAATCCTATATGCTTTATGAGCCAGACACTTTGGGACTTGCTGTTTATAGACCGGTATATCAAAATAAAACTACTAATCATCTAAGGCAACAAACCAAGCTCTGCAATGCCATGACTTAGGAAGACACGCTGTCCATTCTTCCATCTCTGCTGGGAGAGCTGTGCTATCTGGTGGAAGAGCAAAGCCACCATATTAAGCCACTGCTTCCGTGAATTGGCAGCTCTTCTGAGTCAGAGCACTAAGATCCCAGGATACATCCCAATTCTGCACTGAAATATCTCTGGTACTGAAATTTTCTCCATTTCTAACACTGCAGAAAAAGCTGTCTAACATCCAAAGACTGTAAAAATGACAAGTGGCTTTGCATTGCATAGAGTGTTTTTGTGTATGAAGTCTTTTCATCATCAAGGTATTTCCCTTTAGAGAAAACCTGCCCCCCTAGATTCAACTGCAGCAAGATTTGTAATGCTGTAAATAATTGCACCTCCTTTGCTTGCTCCACCATTGAATTGGAAGCTAGTTAGAGCCAATGTAATTTTCTTAATGGAATCAGGGATGAAGCCCATTGTTGATCCAGCAGAAGATGGATCATTGCACCAGGCTTCCAGACAAGCCAAGCTTGGCAGTAACTTTACTATTGATTTTATGTCAAACCAGATCTCAAGTATCAAGGCATTACTCTTCTTCTAAAAAGAGATGTTAAAATTCATCTGTATGCATGGGAGAACTATCAAGGTCTGACATAATTTTGAGAAATTTGCATGGATAGGAAGTTTGGAGTTGCAAGCTATCTAATGCTTAAGGCAAGAGAACTCAAGATTGACCCTGAAAATTTTAATTCCAAATTTTCTTTTGTAGTGTTCACATTGGGTTTTCATTAGCCTCTCAATCTTCTCTGCTGAACAGATGTTTTCCACCCTCTTCTTTACCAATCCTTTCTATGATGTGATTTCTCATATCCAACAAAGGTAACTGATGATTGATTTTAGTAAAGATTTTATGTAAAGAATAGCCATTTCTTCATTAGGACTGAAAAATGCAATAAAGCAGAACATGAAACCTGAAACATTTTCTAAATTAGGGGCACCCACTGCATGGGTTTTTGCACAAAGCTACGTATGCTAGATGCTTCTAGCCTCAATCAGCGAACATAAAAATTAGAAGTTTTACATTACTTTTATATATACACTGGAAGCTGTTGTCTGCAAGTCCTCACAAACATCCAGTGCTAACCACTGGACTTCTAAGGAAATAAAGAGAGCAAAATGCATGCCTACCACTCCTGCCTTCACCAAACTCTTATTCTTTGACACAGTGTATTTTTGGGTGCAAGTTCAAGAGAGGCACAAGAGGCATTTACTGAATCATACTCCCAGCTTAGTGTTCAAAATTCATAATTTTCTATAGCAGCTGGACAGCCTCACCCTTTCTAAATACATTGTTTAATCCAAATGGCTCTGCTCCTTGTTGTCAGCATGAATTTAGACATTACCTGAGAACACTTACCAGGCTACTCCCTTGTCATCTTTACAGTAGGAGAAGTTAAATAACTTTTGTGGATAAAAACAACCACATTAGTATAACAGAAGTGTCAAAGATGGCAAGTTTTTCAAGAAGATGGTGGAGCACTTCATCACCACCACCCCTCTAAAAAAGGGGGGAAGACACAAAAAACTAAGCAATAAACAGTTTTGTGAGGTTGGCCAACTGAAAACTCATGTGTGCACATGGCCATGAACATTTTGTTTTCTGACCTACTGAGACTACCGTGGCTATTCCAGAATGAAAACAGAAGAAAATCAGCTAGGCTTATTGACTACAGCAAGTGAAAATATTATCCCTGCCCCAAATGATGCTTCGATTTTCAGTGAAGTGTGAGTACTTAGATTTGAAAGAAACTAGCTTTTTACAGAAACATTTTTGGCTGAGAACACTGAAATAACTGTGGTCCACAACAAACACAAGCATGTGAAAACACTCAAAACCACACAGGACTCTAGAATTTTCAACTGTGGCTGATTCTGGGTCTGTGTGGTAAAGATGAAAAGGTGGGATAAGCAAAATAGTAAAAACATTTAAGAAAAAAAAGTTTTTAAAAAAGTAAAAAATATGTTAGATGTGACCTGAATAAGCCCCATAACCATAACCCTGAGAAAGCGAAAACAGTTTTCTGAGTTAAGTGCCAGACAAAGAAGACTTGGCCCTGCAAGCAAGACTACAGGCTCCTGAAGTTCGAGCTTTACTGACATAATGAGAAATAAAATTTTATATCCTTTTTGTAAATACACAGAATCTCATACACCTCACTCCCTCAGCAATTCTCCTTCTAATGGTAATAACTCCAAATATCCATGATCTATAGGTGTGGTATTTAAAAATAAACATCGTGACTTTGTGACTTGTTCAGAGAACATGGTACCAAAAGTCCATCTGTTTGTTTTTTCTTTCATTAAGGCTCATGTATGAAAAAGTAGTGGCAGCTTCAATACTACCAATTTCATGATAAATCCTACTAGTTAGTGAGGTGAACAGGACAGAAACTTTCTCTTACGTGTGACATATAGCCAAGCTTTTGGGAACTGTGTAGCTGGTGGATCCTGAAGGAGAAATCACCATCAGGAGAATGTTTCTAGGTCCAGAAAGAGGAGAGATCACTGAAGTAGTCTGGCACAGCTGGAGTTTATGATGAGATATAGTTTGGTCATGGAATTGAGAGGTGACAAAAGGGACTGAAGGAGGATTTCCTGGAGTGTCTGATTATCTGAAAAATAATCAGTGCCACCTAGCTATATTTCTATGTCCAAGTTTCTACTCAGATCTGAAGACAATCTTTTGGTAGGAATTTTCACTGGTTACAATAGGTACTACACACAGGCACCTATCTCAAGGTCATCTGCTCATTGTCCTCCTTGTTCTGCTCTAAATTGTGCAGCAGTGTTTGTTAAGAGAGAAAAGCTTGTAGAACTCCTGGTCCCTGTGGAAAGTCCCTGTAGAGTGGGGACACTTCAGGGTGGTCTCTCCTTGACAACCAATGTTGTTGAAATCTTAATCATGGAGAGAATGTTAATTTCAGGCTACCTGCCTAGCAAGAAGTAGGTCAATCACTGTGTTAAAAATAAATTATGTTCTCCTTGTATGGTGAGGTTTTTTAAATTGTACTGAGATTTTAAAGTTTCCCTGTAATGAAGGGGAAAACAGAGGGTATTTGATGATTCCTAACTTTGTTTTACCTCTTTTCTATCCTCCTTTCTATCTTGATTTCAAACAGCACTTGGTTTCCTCCCCTGTCTGAAATATTAACTCTCTGAGCTTACCGGTGCTTCATTTCATTCAGTAAGAAAAAGTAATACCAGTGTCTGTGCCAACTTCCAACAAAGCAAACTTCACTCTAATAAATCTAAATGCCATCACTTTTGGAGAGATGATCATCTTGACTTCACACAGAATTGTTTTGCAGTGCTCAAATAAGCTGCTTGACAACATCCATGATCTGTTCCAGAGGTGCTGTGGTGATGACCAGCAAAGTCTGGTCTGAGCAGTAAGGTGTAGCAAAGGGGTATTTTATGAGTTTACATAGCAGAATGGAGCTACAGCTGCAGAGGCCTGGCAAATATTCAAAAAGCAGCAAGGGCAGCTTTGAGTAGGTAAAAAAGGATATTAGAAATTAATCCAAGAAAATGCAACAGATTCCCAGTGAAATTGGCGAGAAGATAGGGAAGGAATAGCCAGGAAGGAACTGAGCAACAGCTGAAAATGAGAGAGAAAGAGAGAGAGAGATCTGAAAGAAAAGAAAATAAGTTTTTTTAGTCAAACTCTGCTATCTTTGGCTGACGGGGACTCTTTGCTACAGATCTCCATGGCAGCCTGGGGAGTGCCAAAGAATTCAAAGAAAACAAGAACTGGGATCTATTGCTTAAGTTCTCCCTGGGAGTCAGTCAGGTGATGGAAATAAAAAACTCTCCTATGTCTGACCCAGGTTCTTACAAACTGGACTGCAGCAAAGGAAAAACAAGCACATGGAAAATGGCAAAATTAGATGACACGTGGACTTTTCTCTTTCTTTTCCTGTTGTGATTTGTTCCATTTACCCATTTCTCTTCCTTACTACATTCTGCTACACACAGGAATGAAAAGCAAAACATTGGCAGGATCAAAGGGAATACAGGACAAGATCTGGGGTTGTTACATCTTTTGTTTTGCAGTCTTTTGTTTTCCTTCACCTCTTCTTACATCAGTTTTTCTCCCTCCCTCAACTCTACAAATGGAGCAGAAGTGGATGCTCCTGAACCTACTAGAAAGGAGGAAATGATTAAAGAGGTAAAGTTAACCCCACCTTAAAATGAGAATTGTGACCCTTGTAGCATGGATAGGCCCCACTGAATCCATAGAGATAGCAGTGATGTCACCTAGGCAGTTTTTGGACTGAATGCATTTTACAGCTGCAGTCCTAGAATCAGTGAAAAAATTAATTACTCTTCACCGTTCTAAATATTAGGGAAGAAGAGTGAGATCCGAGCTAGTGTGTTCTCTGGCAAAGGGGACACACAAAACCTGTGTCTGTTGCAGGCTGAGTGCTTCAGTCCTGACAGTCACACCTTTATTTTCTGCTGTAATAGCAGCAATGATCTCAGGAAGGCAAAAGACACTGATAAAGAGCAGCCTGGAGGAACTTCACTCTACCTTGCAATCCAAAGGCCTAACAGTTGAAAATTGATTGTCTTACCTGGCATTCTCCCCATGGCCAGCTCTCAGAGAAGTTATTGTATTTTTATTTGTCTCCACATATTTGATTTCAACTCTAAATCTCTGGAGGAGAGGAACAGCATCCTGTGAGCATATGGCCAGTTCCAGCAAGCAAGAATCCAAGCTCCCAGGCAGGATGGGGCTTTGCAGGCTGAACTCACATCTCTCTGGGAGTCTACTGGTGTTCAGGAGGAAAATGTCCCCTGTGTAAAGAAAAAAACCACAACAAAACAAGAGACACACAGCATGGATGGAAGAAAGATCATAAGAGGAAAATGGATAAGGAGTTTGAAGAAAGGAGTCATGAGAATAAAGGAAGAACTATGCACAAAACCAAAAGAAAAAGAAAAAGAGAGACTAAAGTAAGAATCAAGGGTTTAAGTAAAGAAATTATAGAAGAAAAGAGAAGAGAAGAAACCAAAAAAAGCATGAAGACATGTCCAACAAAACAAAAGCCAAAGACTTTTCCAGTCAGACAGCAGACAAGTGGAGCCAGCTCTGGCTTGTATAGGATTGAGCTTCCTAAGAAAAATCCAGTCTCTGTAAGTAAAAGTAGCTTATCCCAAAATGGGGAGATTGAAAATGAGTATATTTTCTATATACTCTATGAACAAGGAGAGCTGTTTAGGGGGTGCATCCATACACAACCGAGGCAGCACATGTGAATCATACAGTTCTCACTGGCTCCTGGGCACTGTCTGTGCCTTTGGGAGCTCTGCACCAGCACCAGCACATGGTGGAACTTTCAGCAACGTGGGCCTGAGGTCTCAGCCTGCTGCCTCCTGCTGCAGCCAGAGAGGGGCAAAAGCAAGGGACCTGCAGCTCTGCCTACCTTCACCATCTTCACAGGAGGAATTGTTTTCCAGAAGTATCTGCTGCCTCTCCTGGGATGCCAGGACACCAATGGAAGATAACATCCAGTCTGGTTTTCCAAAACTGTCTGTGGACGTCACCCATGAACAGCTTGAGCCGATGGTACAAGATACATCTGTTGTGAGAAACCAAAGGTTTTCGTGAGGGCTGTCCCAGCTCAGGTGGCACATGAGTGACCAAATGTACAGTGTATGGGGGCTCTATCTCCCAAGAAATGGAAGAACTGAAGAGTAAAAAGAAATTTTTTCTTGGGTAATAACAACAGAATCTCTCCCGGAGCAGGTCAAGAAACATGTAAGAATGAAAAACTGACCTGCAAATTCTTGGCAGAATGCAAGTCAAATTCCTCCCTCTGGTATCAACAATGAATTTATATCAGTGGAAGGTCTAGACCACAAGTACTCAAAGTCCCAAATGAGAATAATACCAATAATATCAACAAGGATATTGAAACTGTATGGATTTAGCATTTTGGCAGAAAGAAAGAACTGATACTCTAGGGGCAACCATTTCTTAGCAATAGGAAGAGCTTGACAGGCTCTCAAGCAAAATAGGTAAGCAATGCAAGCTTTACACAATTTTTTATTTTTATCTTTTTTAGATAGTTTTGCTTTCCTCTAGCAGGATGGATAAGAATACCTTCTTAACAAACTCCACAGTCTGCTTGCAGTATTAAAAACACTAGATCATCTTGGCCAGAATTTTTCATAATCAGCATATTATAAACCAGACAAGAAGTAATTCACTGTTCTCTCATCAATCTAATATAAACTCCCTGAAGGGATGTTAGCTGCACAAAAGTCTCCCACACAGAGTAAAGCTGAATAGAGCTGATATTAATTTGCATTATATTTATTTTCAGTAGTAATAATAATATCACAGTAATAACTGGAGTGTCCCCAGGCCAAGTAAGAAATATTAAGAGACTAAACATTCGTATTTAGGATCCTGATGTTCAGAGGGTATTCAAATGCTGCAAACATGAACGACACAAAGTTATCCCTTCAGTAGCCCTATTCCCGAGGAGAACAGGCAGGTAGGAAGGAGAGGACTAAGATCAGAGACATAACAAAGAAGTGTGGCTGCAAAAATACAAACATAAGAACCTCCAGAAGATCACCTAAACTTTCAACTAAACTTTCAGAAAAAGAAGAAATGGAAGTATCTTTTGCAAAAGCAGAAAAATTTTCTCCTTATTGAAGGCAATTCCAACTTCATTTTTATAAAACAACATCCAGTGAGCAGGGGTAAGAGAAACACAGATGTTACGGAGTTGCACATAACTTTGGGTTGGCACAGGCTGTGGTCTCCCACCCAAACACTTCTCCATTCCTTTGGACACTCCCCAGCTCTTTCTGGCCTGCCTCTTGCTGCCTCTCTCAAGCTGACACCTGGGCCGACCATCCAAATATCTTCTTAGCCCAATTCATCAAATGCAGGCAGCTTAGGCAAGGCCTGGGCAGTGTTCAGCCCATCACTTCTACATGGAAGCCACAAGCAGATGAATTGGCAAATTGTGTACATGTGTGTGTATGCAATGCCAGATTCCAGCAGCACACAGGAATGAGGACACCAGCCATTCCCCTGGCACTGTTGGATCTAGGGAAAAATGTCTGTGCACAGCTCCAAGGTTTGATGATCCAGTAAAACAACTTTAGGGATCTCAATAGCTCAGAAACTCCATAGCTGTGAGACAAAGCAGTCCTGATCCAGCCCTGCTGTGCTGTTTCAAATTTATTGAGGTTTGACAAGCTAACTCAGTATCCACAGACTTATTGTCAGTAGGAGTAATATTTTTATGGGATAATTTTTTTTAGTTGGTCATAAAACCCAGAAAGCGATTTCTCTCACAACAACATAACAGCAAGAGAGACCAAAGTGAAAGCTCAGGAAAGAAAAAAATTCCTTTTTCAAATAGACAGTTACTTGAAACTATTGTTTATGACAAAATCATTTCATTAGACCTTACTGATACCTCAGCTTGCAGTGCAAGGACTCTACCAATACAGACTTAAATCTTTGGATATGTCTCACATGACAAGGCACAGCTGAGGTAGGTGAATTTTCCCCTTGAAAAGCACCTAATGGAAGCATCCAACCCTCTGGGCTTTATAAGGCCTGCCTACTGCGACCTGAGGCTGAAGAAATCTCAATACGTGGAAGAGTCTGAAACAGATCAGGAAAGTTTTTGACAGCAAGAAAAGGACTGTTTTCTCTGGGAAGAGATCACATGTGTTGCATTGTGATGGAAAGACTGATCAACAATGAGCTGGTTTTTAGCACAGCTCACAGAGCACAAGAACTGGGTACACTCCTGGTCACAGTGAAGGAGAACACTGAAAGGTGAAACCTTTAGTGTCACCATGTAACACCTCACAAGTGTTTCACATCCAGCCTTGCTTATGAACTTTTGGAGAACCTCAAGTACAAGTCAGAAAAAAGGAAAACCGTGATAAATTTAAAGGAAAAAATGTATAATTGAGGAATAGATCTATATTACTACAATCAGCAAAGAATATATTTTAAGATATTACAAAAATGCTCCAAAGAATATTGGATTGAAAAAAGCTCATGGACAGTCCAGGGTATGTCAGAAAGGACATTAAAGAGTTAGATACCCTCTTGAAGATGTTACTATCAGGAACATCCCTCTGGCAAGGCTACATCACCTTGCCATCTCCTGGGAGGAATATGTGGCTTTTCTAACACTCAGAGGCCTTTCTTTATTGTTTAGCATCTCCATGAACAACTTAACAAGGAGACAGGGCACACCCTCAGCAAGTTCAGAGAAGAGAGGAGCAGCTGACACCACAGGGGTGTCCTGCCATGCAGAGCAGCCTCGACAGGGTGGGGACTGGGCTGACAGGAACCCCTTGAAGGAAAAGCCAAGTCCTGCAGCTGTGGGGGTATAACCCCATGCACCAGGACGTGCTGGGGCTGACTGGCTGAAAGCAGCCAAAGAGAAGGATTTTGGGAGCATGGTGAACAACAGTGAGCAAACAGTGCACCCTTACAACAAAGGCAGCCAACAGCTTTGTGGGCAGCATTAGGAAGAGCATTGCCAGTAGATCAGGAGAGGTGATCCTTCCTCTCTGTTCAGCACTGGTGAAACCACAGCTGGGGGGCTGTGCTCAGCTCCGGGCTCCTTAGTGCAAGAGACACACAGACCTACAGGAACAAGGCCAGCACAGGTCCACAAGGATAACTGAGGGACTGGAGCATCCTTCATCAGAGGAGACGCTGGCACAGCTGGGACTGTTCAGTCTGTAGAAGAGTGCAGCCAGGGAGATTTTATCAATGTGTACAAACACTTCGATGAGAGGGAATGAAGAGGAAGCTAGGCATTCTCAGCAATGTCCACTGACAGGACAAGAGGCAGGGAACACATGTTAAGAAATCTCACCACTCACTTGGTTTTCACAATGCCTTGAAAATAAAATTCCATTTGGAAAAAAGCTTAATTCAGTATCAAAAAGGATAGTTTGTTCTGTAGTAGTGGGAAAGCAGCTCCACTAATGAGCTTTTATTTCAAGAACTCCCATCCCCAAATCTGGCGGATGTCAGTGTGCTGATAGAAATTATTTTCTTTTTCTTTCCTTTTTATTTCTTTTCCCTTTTCTTGCAGTATTGGGGTTTTAAAATTTGTTTTGTTTGTTTGGAGTTTTTTGTTTCTTTATTGAGGAGGGAGACAGTAAGTTTCTTTTGTAGAGGGTTGTGTGGGGTTCTTTGTGGGGTTTTTTTTTGCTTGCTATGTTTTGGGTTTGGGCTTTTTTGGTTTTGTTTAATATAGAAATAAGGAATTCCTTTAATTTACACTGGCCTTTCTGAGTCATTGCTCTAGTTCCAGTCAGAAACACAGTGTCACAGCTTTCTGCTAAGAGGTGCTTGTGACTGCCAGCATTTATCTTACACCTAGATTCTGAGGGAGAAATAAGGAGGATGTAAGGAAGAGTACCTGCTTTAGAAGGCTGATGCAATGAAACCATCCTATTTTTTATCAGGGAGAGCTTCTGAGTTGGATTTGGTGAAGAAGAATTTTCTTCATGTGATCCAGAGCAGGAGACAACAACAGCTATAACAAAATAAAAAGAAGGGATGTGTTTGATGTTGCTGTACAAAACTCTGCTCCCACAATATAAATCATGAGCATATACATAACAAAGCCTTGTTAACTCTCACCTTGGTTGCAATGCATCGGTGCAGTATCATCCTGATGTCTCCATAACAATTCATACCAACAACTGTTATTTTATTTATTCAACCTGTGCATGTGAAAATACACAAGTCCTAAACCAAGCATGCAGTAGATTGTATATAAGATTATCCCTGGTCTTTTCTAGAAGTCATAAAGAAGTTGGCAAAACCAAACATATTTATCGTCAAAAGGTGTTTACAGGCAGCAAGATGCAAAATGAACTGCTTTCAAACCTTGGCCATTTGGGTTATGAGTTTACCAATATAAAAATGTCAAATCATGTCAGAGGGGACAGGAATCTTATTCACATGAATTGCAGTTGAGACAAGGATGTCCAGACATGCCATTGATAACATTTAAGATATTGTCAGCAGAACTAATTTTAACAAAAATATTATGAAAACTTGGATCAGTATCTATAAAAAGAAAACCCCCTCAAACTTGAACATATGTTCATGTGTTTCTCTCACTATTGCATATAGTTTTTCAGAATATCTGGTCTGATTTTGAATTGCTGTAACAATTTCCATTTTAGGATATATGACAACATATCACAAAGTGAGTAAAATACTGTGAAATATTTCATACCATGAAAATTCTGCATCCTTCCATCTTTTACTATATTAGTAAAGACAATCACTCGAGTGGTTCCAAGGAAGCGTAGTTTTAGAGCAGAACAGCATTATACTGCAGCAGACACACGCTGTACTAACGGCAGATTTGGGGTCTCCACAGATCAATTGTCAAACACTGTATTTTTTTCTTGCCTCTGTTTCCAAATATTTAGGGACATTAATATCAGAAAAGTTGATTTTGCACTGCATATAAGATACAGACACTGCCCTGATAAGCAAGGTATCTTAAATAACAGGATGAAATCCTCAAAAAGAATGGGAATTATGTGGCCAAAGTTTAGCCTGCCTTATGAAACTGCTGCCTGATGAAAAATCCCTGCTCATAAACACTCATATATTGCAAACAAATCTATTTCATTATATTAAAAGAAATTCTGCTATGTAAAGGGCTTTTGACAATTGAAGTCTGCTCCTCCCAACTTACGTTGTGCATCTTTTGAGATATTGCTCAGTTCTCTATCTCCCCATCTTCACTCAGCACTGCTGTAGCTTCAGTATTTACTCCCCTCAGGGCTTTCTGTAAAGTCTGTTCCACCCACTCGTCTCCTCACACACTCCAAGCTGCTTGTATACTTTGGAAACAGCCTGAATATCATGGGACCCACAAAGATAGTACAGTCAGAGCAGAAGTTCTGCTGGAGACATTTTTCCTGGTACAACTAAAACTTAAACGAAATGCTTGACGCAGTTACACCCCACCCCCCTCCCCCACAAACACCTTTGGGATATTCCTCTTGTTTTTCAGTAACAAGCACAACATCCAGTGGCAGATTACCAGCAACGAAGCTCTAAGCTTCTTGAAACATAAATTTACCCTCTCAGGGTGGAAAATACCTCCATTGCCATTTGTGATGGCTGAGACAAATAAGATACAAAACAACAGTAACACCATACTCAATTTTGGCAAAAAACTGCAAGAGTTCATTCTAATGTGTGTAGCAACCATATTCACTTATCCTGGGAAGATGCCACTTGCCTAACTGGACATCAGAGAGAGGGAAGGGCAGTCATTACAGCTGAGTTCACTGACTAAGTGTACTTGGACAGAAGACCCTAGACTCAGTGATAGACAAGGGATTTGTTCATATGAACCCACAGAAGTAGGTCCCCATTCATTCATTTCATCAGAGCAAAGTATTTCTGGCTGTGGCTGAGCAGAAGAGTACAGTAGTAGCTTAGCAGCCTCTAGTCCAGCTTATGCTCTTTATCAATATCTCAATTAATTTTCTTTCTCATTAATTCAACTTCTTCAAATGAACTGAAAATCTAGTGCACATAGTCACCAAGATGCTTCTGATAATCCACAGATGCTTCTAATAATCCCACATCATGTCCTCTCACACATATTTGCATGTATTTTTTTGTATGACATAAATTTCAGCATGAAAAAAAAATTACTATTACTTTTCACCTCCTTGGTTTCTCTGTTATCATCAGCAAAAGTCAATTGTTTAAAAGAAAAAAATATAAGCTAGAGAGGAAGAAGATTCTTGATTTTAACAGGAGACTATAATTAAGGAACATAAAATGATCAGGAAGAAACTATGTAACATATTCAACAGGCACAGGAGGAAGATGGGATCTTTTAACAGCACAGCACAGATCCATCTCTTTTTTCAGTAAAATAAGAAACCTTCAGTACTGAGAAGGTAATTCCATTTCTTTCACTACCTTACAGAAAAAAAAAGCATTAAGATACCTGCAGGAGTGATTTTTCTGCTGAATCCCGTTGTTACTGTGCAGAAGAGAAGAAAATTACAGAGAATACTTTTAGAACAACTTATGGGAAATCAGTTCCAGATCAGCCAAGACATCTTTCTGACAAAATAGTAATTTCCTTTAGAGTGCTTTCTAGTGATATTCTCCATCTAATATCAAAATAGCAACTCAATATTTCTCACTGTTTCTCTGAGAAGATAAACTAAGGTATAGACTAATAGCTCTGTCAGGAAGTCACACCAAGCCTAAAGAAGACTCTTTGTCTGCTACCTATTCAAGTATTTTTCAATGATCCTAAAGCATCCACTTTCAGCTCAATAAATAATCTCTCTTGTTCATGAGTACTTACAGCCTTAAGCTGTTAACCTCGCTCTTTGAAAATATCTCTGGGATCTCCTGCTGCTTGCTATTCAACTCCCTTATTCTCTGCTCATTAGTTGGTTCAATCTCAAGTCCCTTGCTTGCTTCATCACTCTTCTTGCACTCTGGACAGATTGCAGGTAATGGTCAAAAGGGGAGTAACACAACAAATTGCAGTTTTTCCAAGGCTTATAGGGTGCTACTTCAGGATCTTCCAGAGCCCTCTCCAGTTTTTCGGGGGAAAAAGGCAGAAAGGCAGACATCAGTGCACACTAATGTCATGCTATGCAGAATGGCCATTCTCTCTCTCCTGAGATCTCCCTGTTAATCCATGCAACAATCTCATCGGATATTTTGGCAAAAAATAAATTATTTCAGTCGGTCATCTGCCATGACATCAGGTGTCTCTGCGACATGTTTCCTTCCAGGAATGTATTCACACCCTCCACTGCATTAGCTCGCTTTGAGGTATCTAGTTCCATTGGTGAGATGAACTTTGCCTTTTTTTCCCCCTACCTTAATCTCTAAATTATCAGCAGATCATCAGTACGGTTTTAATGCTGTCTTCTGACTTATTCCTAAACTCCTAAATAGAACACAATCCAGAATTTACGTTAACAGGAAATTTACAGGTAGAGTTAATTGACATATAATATAATATAGAATAGAATACAAATTCCTGTTTATACTTGTGTTTTAATCCAAAACATGACACAGCAATTTGCACCAGGCACTCACTCCAGTACACATGTAGAGTTATCAACTTAACAACATGATTGAAGGTAGAATGTCCTACAGGGCTTTTGTCACACTGGTAAACTCATTTGACAAATTGACACTGCAACAAGGTATCTTTTCAAATAAGCCCTTTATATTGACAAGTAATTATAAACCCTTTATAGTTCCTTGATCCTATATATAATATTCTGGTATTTTTACTCAAACTTATGTTAAGGCGGCAATCTTCGTATTACCAAGCAGTGCTACTTTGCAGGAGTAGAGTAGATGTAATTAAGTATTGTCATCCAGCTTACTCCATTTACCCTTTTTAAATACTAATGCAGCATTAACTTTCTTCCAGTTCTGCAGGATTTCCTCAGTATCCTGACACACTTGCTGGAAATATCAACACGCGGATATCTTTCAAAGTTCCTTTACTAGTTTTTTCAAAATTCTTGAACACAAGCTGTCTCAACCAGTGGTTTTATAAAGTAGGCATTTTAATAACAGGTTTTTCACAATATTCTTTTGGTTGTTAAGAAAGAAATTTCATTATTTCTGTGTGACAGTGAAAAATCAATTGTTTTACCTTTTTCCTAGAATACTAATATTTAATGAGTAATTTTTCTTTTTGTCTCTATTATTGACAAACTTACCAGACACATTTATGACAGATTCATATAATTGTTAAAATATTTTTGTTACTAATGCACTTGAAAAATTTCCTTAGATTTCCTGCTCATTTCTTCTTAATTTCTTTTGCTTTTTTCACTTATAGCTAAACTTTCAACTTTTCAACTTCCTTTTAGTGTAAGCAATGCAGTATTTTCATTATTTTTTATAACAGCACAGCCTCCCCTGTCAGCTATAGGCTTGTAGCTTTCTAGCTGTTTACACAAGCAACTCAATTATTATCTGAATCTTTCTGTCCACAAACTTTCTCTCAACTAAGCTCCTTTGGCACTGTTTTACATTCTGAGAGATTTACCTCTTCTGGAACTACCAAGATATAGCACTTTCAGATGTTATTTAGGCACAGAAGTCCATCTATTTGAATATCTCAGCTGAGGTATATATCAGACCACTCAAGATTTTATTCTGTTTCCAAGAAAGGTGTACTCAAGCCACAACTACTTCCACTGGTCGAACATCTGAGTTTAGTTCTGAACTCAATTCTTATCTCAATTCTTTATCTGCTGAGAATGGATCCAAGATATTATGCTAACAAGTGACAGGGAATTATCATTCTGATACTGTCATCTATTCATTATCTGCAAATATGCTCCCATGCCAGCAGAATGAAACCACGAATATGCCACTTTTGTTGAAGGCTTCACATACACATACACACACAAGGGAAAAAAAGAGACTTTTTTCCCTCCCCTTACACACAACAGGCTAGTCATTATCTCATCCAGATCTTTAGTTGGGTTTGACAGTGGATAGCAATCATCAGCAATCCCACTGACATTTATTTTAGGTATTAATTGACCTTCAAGATAATTTTGTTCAATGGCTGGGGAAAGAGGCAATGTCATTTTAGCCATACAAAACTATCCCAAACTTACTTCAGTCCTTTGATTTCAATCACAGGAATTCTTCCTCCTAGTCTGAGAAATTCCAGTTTGTCAGCACTGTAGGTTTAGAAGTTAGTAATTGCATTTCACTGCCACTTGCTTCTTAGCCAGCACCATCACGTTGGTTGCAGGCAGCTGGAGAACTCCTCTTTCAGTCCTCGGGGCCTTGTTTAATTTTATTCTCAATACTTTACCTCTCTGCTAAGCAAGTGTTTTTATTTCTTGCTTTTCTATCATTTCCCTTGGCTGCTAATTTAACGCCATCTGAAAAAGTCTGTCCTAACAAGTCTGGAAGATTTCTTCTTCTCCAGCGAGCTGGAGGCCAGTCAAACTGTACAGTCTCTTCTGGCTGGAGAATATAGACATGCATTTCATGGACCCAAGACTTACACAACTTATCTGGCTAGAAGAGTACTTACAAACTTTTATTTGTTTGGCTGGTTTTTAACTTCCTTCCTGCTTTATATGCAGAACATGAACGGTATCTAAGAACATACCTGGTTCATCCTTCTTTGGCACCATTACAAAATTTCTAAAAGTTAGTTATATTCTGCAAAATTAAACTCAGTCATTTATGCTATGGACTATATTTGGTAGCTTATTTACTCAAGAAAACCTTCTCAGATGTTACAATCCACAAGAGATGGAATGCCACCTCATTGCCCACCTGCTGACTGCTGACAAGAATCCTCCCTGAAGGGTGGTAAGTGGATCAATCCGAAGGGATTTTCACAACCAGTAAGTCCCTGTTATAACATTCACTTGGATTGCCAAAGATCATCTGCAGTTTCCATGACATACTGAATGACTAGACATTTACAGTTGTACAAAATTCCTGTAGTCCCCTCTCTTGCTGCTCACAGCAAGCTGCTTCCTGGCTGCTCCTAGATACACAAAATGCTGCTTTGTCTCACATTTCCTCACTTTCTTTATTCAGTCACTCAGTGGCCAGTTCCTGCCCTGGATAGTGGTGTTTCCTGAATCATTTTTTGCAACCACTCTTTTTTCTCCCCAATGCTTTGTAGAGTGCATCCTCATCCCTTCATGCATCAAGTACTTGTTTCTAGTAAAATCACTGCATCTCCCTTCAAAAGCAAAGAGTTGTGAAGCTCTGGCACCAAGCACAGTACTTTACAAGTTTGCACCCCTGTGCTACAGCTATTAGACAGAACTCACCCAGAAAAACTTTTGCCCATGCCATCTATATTTTTCTCACAAACCTCACCTACTGAATACAACACAAGGTGAAATTCCTGGGTCCTCCTCTCAGTACTGATTCCCTAACTTGGCATATTGCCTTTGAATAGCAACTTGCTAATTATGATTTCTTATTCAGTTTTCAGTGTACATCTACATCTACTGAAATAGATCTGAATTACTATTTTAATCACTATTGAGAAATAGGATGCCAAAAACACTTCTTGAAATCCAAAAATACAGCATCTACTTCATCCTGCTGGTTGTGTTGTACACATGCATGTACTTATGTGTGCACATATTGCCACATAAATTGGAAAGATTTCTCTTTTTATAGCTAAGTTGCTCAATACTCATATGTCTATTTTTATAGTATTAACTGTTCATTACTCACAGGTAATGAGGGATAGTTTTGCACTGTGTCTCACCTCCTTTTAGGCTGCTCAAAGTCAATCATATGCTGCACAACAGCACAAAGGCTTTCCAAGGACATTTGAGATGTAGAGTCTGGAAGAACTCCATTCTTCTCCACTTTTTATTTTCTCTGCTCTGTTCAGGCTGGGGTGAGTGGTAGAAGAGGCACCTACTGCACTTCTGCTACCTGTGTACAGTTTTGACCCTGACAGCTGTCACAGCTTGTGTCAGTGTCAGATCTGAAAAAGAGGGATTTGTCCATATGACCTACAGCTTCACTGGCAATCAACTTCTGTTCTTCTTGGTAAGGTTCCTTTGGCCTGACTACAGACTTGCATCTAAAAATTGGACATTGCTGGGATGACATCATGTAAAAGGCACACCTGTGTCAGGGACAGCAGAATTTCACATCTTGAACTCTTAATCTGGTACCTTTTCATCCCTCCCTCCTCCACTCACATTAATGGGGGAAATAAATAAAAATAATTTAAGAGATGTGTATCTGTGTTTTCCCCACGAGGAATATGGATCTTCTTGGGTTCTTGAAAACTGACCAAAAATAGAAGTGGAAAAAAGAGGAAAAGTAAAAAGAAAAAAAACCAAAGTGTTAAATGAACCAAAAAGTGGAATTCTTTGATTCTCCAAGAACTTTTTTTTCCTTTTCAAATCTCAAAATACTTTTTCACTTTTCTGCAATAAAAACATCATTCATTCTTAAGGAAAATCTTCCTTCTTCATTGGTTAAATGTTTTAGATTAACCTTTCAATATTTTCAGTCTTGTTCACATCAGGCCACATTGTCTGCTGCCAAAATCAGAAGGACGACAAGCTGGGGAGAGAGGAAGGACTAAAGCCTTTCAATTTGGCTTAGTAATTTAAGAAAAGAGATATGAAATTGCACCCTAAGACACCTGTTTTACAGCAAATTGCCAAAGAACCATCCTCTCAGAGGGAATGTAACTTGGATGAGTGATTTACATTAGATATATTACTCTGAAATGAATAAAATTTAGGGGAATGTGTCCAATTCTTAATGCAGGATTTCAAGCAGCTACAAAGAACCAAGAATACATGATGGAAATACATTTTGCCTTCCAAGGGAACAGCACTTCCAAACTGATGTGCTCTTGCACATAAATGTAGAGGAAGAAATATAGTTGGTTTATTCCTTTAGAACAGCACTCATAGGATTTTTCAATTGCAGCATAAAAGGAGGCATCTGTGAATTCACACGTGCAGGTGTGACAGGCATAGTCACAAGGGAAGGTGAAGGAAGATATGAAGCCTCTGGATGCAGAGACAAAAGCAGAAGGGATGGGAATGCCTCAAAAGGGGAAGCCTGAAGCTTCACTCTCTGCTGATAACAGTAAAATGCTGAGTGACCATTTTCTCATGGCATGGAAATGCCAGTTCCATCACTTAATATTATCTTCCAAATAATCACATGGAAAATATTACATCATTTTGTTAAGGTTGAAACTTGTCATCTTCACTCTGTAAACTGCTCTAAGTTTAGACTTTTAACATTAATAAAATAAAATTATGTAATACCTAGCTAAAGAAAATTAATGTTCTCAAAACAGACTCTTGGCTATACTGGATGACTAATTTTGATAAAGTCAAAGCATGAATTTGGAACAATATGTTTTGTGGAAAATGTTAAGATTTTGAGTCTTCATCATGATTAGAAATTAAAAAGATTCCTAAAATCACTTTCTCATGAAAGAGAATACCTAGTTTTTATCAAACTCACGTGCTATGTTAAAAAAAAAAATAAAAATTCCGCAAGTTGCCCAGAGCAATCAGAAAAATTAGGTGAGAGAGAAATGGGATACCTAATTGCTAGACATATCCTTCAGGAGATGCTCAGCTGCCAGCTTCAGGATGCCTCTGTGTTTTGTAGCCTGTGGCAGGAGCTCTGTCTCCTCACCCTTCAACATCCATGTAATACCACTGCAACATTTCACAGAAAAAGAGGAATTGTGTGTCAGCAAGAAAGTGAAAGAAATACAATTTTCAGATCCAGGTCTTGATTAAATTATTACAATGAATATGAAATTGATCCTGTAGAATTAAATTTAGTAAAAATAAAATTATTTTCAATTACTTGATTTCACACAACGTAAGTGGAGAGGACAAAAGTGACTTTAATCTGTCCTTCAGCTCCATTGATCTTGGAGGTTATTTAATGTCCCTTTCCATCCTTGTTTTACTGGTAAGAGCCTTAGGAATGCTGGAAATGTATGCATTGCTTTAAGAATCCCTCAGGGGCTGCTTTGCTCACAGAGGTATCCAAGCACAAAGACACATTTCCTGCACTTTTTTTTTTTCCTTGATCTACTTTTGACACAAGGATGATTGTCAACAGCTCTTCATCATCTAAAGATTCCCCTTTGAGTACTTAACCCTTGCACAGCAGTGCAGGACAGCTACAAGGATGCCCATACATCATTAAAAGCAGATTTTTTTTAAATACACTCCTTTGTCTGGTAACTCTTTCCAGATGGGAACAGAGGTTCTCAAGGTACAGTGTTGTCAAGTAGACACAAGCACTCAAGAGAAGGGTCTCCATTCCCATCCTGCAATTAATCCACTGAGCCACTGATGATGGGATCAGCCTCTTGGGGAAGGTGCTTTTAGCAAAACAAAGGAAAATTGTGATGCAAAAACTTGGTTACTGTTGTCTTATCAGCTCTTCTGGTTCACATGGACAAGGAAGAACTAGCACAGCCAACACTAATTTCCTTCTCTAGGTCTTCTGGTCAATAAAACCTACAAGCTTTTCGTCAACATTCAACTTCTGATGAAACTGTTTGGAGATTATTGAAGGATCAGAAATGAATTTGTACACAGCAGATAAATCCACCCACTTCGTATCAGAAACCACGTCATCTCCTAGTTCCATTGAAACTTACTGAAATCCACTCACTGCTGAGGAGCACGTGGCTGCCAGTGAATTATGCAACACTGAGAGGGTACTGGTAACAGAAGAGAAATGCCTAAAAACATGCATGCTCCTGGCTGATTCCCAAGTTAATACTCAAAGCCCCACGCAGAAACTGCATGCCAAGCACTTCTCAATGGTTTTACTTTGAAGAAGTCATGCACAGTTGTGCATTCTGCCTTCACACAGAAATGTAATGTTCATACGCACAAATTCATTTGGACAAGTCTGCCTAGCAGTGAAAAAAGAAAAATAATTCATCACAACTCTTTTTAACAATGAGAATACACTGAGATATTAAATTTAATACGGGATATATAAACTAACAAACTCGACATATACAATTGTTTCCAAAATGTGGCAGTAACAAATGTAGCCCACTTGGGAAAGCATCAAATGACATGTTTTAAGCTGAAAAAAGTCATGTTTAAGCAAAAAAAAAAAAACAAAAACAAAAACCAGAAAAGAAAAATAGAAGTCACAGTAATACACAATGCCATTTGTAAATATTAAGCACACATTTCATTTGATCATACCCATATTTAAGAATATTGTTTGGTACTTTCCTGCTATTGGGCGTATTGTATTCTCTTCTAAATTACAAAATCCTCCTTATGGAATCAGTAGTAATTCTATAACACTCAACTTTCTCTATCTCGTTTTCTTTCAGCACCCTTACTAATGATTGATTGCTTTATTAAAAAGACTAGGTTATCATTGCCTTTATCTATTATTTTTAAAGTATCTCTCCTCTCAGCTCCATTTAATAAGAAACAAAGAGGGAAGAAGAGTTATACCACTCCTAGAGAAAGACCAAAGCTTACTTAGTTGTAAGACCAAAACTTAATTAGTTGCTTCTTTATTTAATTATTTAATCTTTATTTAATTACTCCAGAAACTGCCCCAGAGATGATGTTCATGTCAGTCCAAGGAGGAGCAAGGGATTAGGAAAGATCCAAATAAACCTGGCAGAAGTATAACTCATAGGTATTGCAATTCATCATTAAATAAATAAATTAATCAAACCCAACCTCTCCCACCCTAAAAGCAGCAGTTACTGCCTATACTTGATGTCTTTATCCCTGAAGAAAAAAATGAACTGGGAGGTAGTTAAAATATTAACACACTGGGAAACCAGAACAGCAAGACTTGACTAAGAATGACACTCATTTCCCCAGTTAGCTGAAGCAAATATGAGAATTCTCAAGATACAGCCAATAGTAAACTTTAAAGGGTAGTAACTGTACAATTTGGAATAAAAGCAGGTGTCCAGAATTTTTAAGAGATCGTTTGGCACCAAAAAAAGCCAAAATAAACTCAAGGACAAAGAGATTTCTTTTTCTTTTAGCATCTAGAATGCTGAATACATTGTGATATTTGGTGATCAGACTGTCAATGAGTAGCTGCCTACAAAAACACTTGTCAGCCCCAGAAATAACCCACAACTGAGCTGGAAGGGGTCAGGGGACAAGAAACTGTGTGAAACCAAAGTCCAAATAAGTTATTGGTGCAAATGGAGAATGAGACAAACTCTCACACTGCTTTCCCAGGTCACTTTCCTGACTTTCCTGTATTCTACAAAGTACTGGTGTGTTATGAGTGAGAAGTTTTATTTGCGTAAAAAAAAAAAGATTTGAAAAAAAAAGATAAACAGCAATAGTCAGTAGGATTGTCATCAGTTGTTAGTCATCTCTTTAATCTAAAAGCTTGCTACCTAGCACAAGGATAAAAATTGGCCTTTCATCAACTCTTTCATGAAATTTCTCCTTTATCTCAGCTAGATTCATTGGCAAGCTTCCTACTCTTTCCCACAACAGCATCAACAAGAGTTTGGACAAAATACCTGACTTAAAATATTTCACCAAGGAACAGCTGCAATGTTAACCTTTTTCTGTCAATATGGACAAGCATACCAGAAAGGTAACATATCCTAGATAACAAATAAAGAATATGGGGCATTAAAGTTCAGGGAAGATGTGGGTAACAAGAAACTTGTTATCCAAACACATGTGTTTCTATAACCAGGAGAGGAATGTGAAAAGCAACCAGTGTGACTGTTTTATTTACTTTTTCCCTCTTTCTTATTTGGTCACCCTTGTGTTAAAATCACTCTGGACTCTGTGACTTCAAAGGATAATATCTTGTACACAAGGAAAGATACCCTCACCATTTGACATGTAATTTAATATTATGATAATGTTTTCTTTTAATGAAAGAGCAGAGGTTGTTTATTTGAAAGTTGGCTGCTGGCCACCTCTTTTTAAGCTATATGAGACTGTGGTTTCTTAGAGCTGTATGAAACATCTATTATAAAATTCAGGATGGGAAGAGAAACCCTTAAGACCTGAAGAACTGGGTCCCATTCTCAGCTCTTTCATTGATTATTAACAGTCTAGGCATAGGCAGAAGCTCTGATCAATAATACATTCCACAGAGATAAGACAGATAATTAGAATCAGGCTCTATCTAATGTAGAAGAAGCCAAATTCCCAGCTCACACCCCACATTCTCAGATAAGTAATAATGAAGATATAGCACTGCAAATAAGTTGCATGGAGAGAAGAAGAACAAACTCATATAAGAAAAGAGGCTTACACAACTGAATTGTGCTCAAATATAACAAAAATATTCTTTGTCTTTTGATTCTGGGAGGTTTGGGGGCTTTTTTGGGGTTTTTGTGTTGGGTTTTTTTGGTGTTTGTTTGGTTTGGGGGGGGTGTAGGTTTTGCTGTTATTGTTGTGTTTGTTTGGGGTTGTTTTGTTTTGATTTTAAGAACCTGGGGAAATGAGCCTCAATTAAGGCCCATTGTTTTAAGAATGCATCACTGGAGCCCCAAAGTGAATATGTCCAGCTGTCACAAGCTGTGCCACCAATTCCTGTTTTACCAAGCAGAAGATATGGTACTTGCTGGAAATTACAGAACATAACAGGAGTGTTAGTGATAAACTGTGCTTAATAAAACTGACTGCTATATGGTAGCAAAGCTAAATTCTCATCCACAAGCAGCCACTCATCAGGTTCTCATTTTCAGGCAGCCAAAGGCTGTAGCTGCTAGATCTTGGGGAACCATGTAAAGGAATACAAGACCTCTGCCTTCTTAGAACAGCAGCATTTCATTTTGCTACCAATACTGACTTCCTCAGAATTATTTTGCCCAGAAGCCCCACCCACCACTCTTTATTAAATCCACTGATGAGGGAAAAATACACCACACTCTAATTATGGTTAGCTTCCACACAAGAAGGCAGTATCTGAGTATGTACTGCTGCTAGCAGTTCATACTTTACTACAGCTTTTACCTAGAGGTATCACTGAGCACACATGTAAATACACAATATATGTGTGTATCTGCATATACCAGTGACTGAGATCCTACCACTTTTGCTTTTTGCTAAAGAGAAAGCAATGAAAACATATAGTCAGGCAGAGGTTAATTTTATTAATGTGATCAATTTTCTCTGACCTGTCTTGATGGTTTTTTGCATTCAACACATAAACAAAGAATAAAGGTTCTTCTGCCCCTGCTGCTTCTGCTATTTCCTGTCATAATGGCTATTTGACACTGGGAAGGAAAGAGGCAGATCAGTGAACATCCAATTGAACTTGCAGCTCATAGGATGGGGAGCAGCAAAAAAAAGCACTTCTTTTTCATTGTATTATGCCATTAGTAGAGACATAGATGGAAAATATTGCTATTGGTATTAGATGCTAAGCCTGCTCTTTCTTTAGAAATCAGTCTAATAACTGAGTTACAGAAGAGCAAAGAAGAATGATCCTAGTTTCTTTATTATCTTAAAAATCAGGGCAGCAGGCATGCTGCACAGTTAGTACTTTGTTTCCTTGCTGGTAGGACTGGTATATAGAACAATCTGCTTGGAAAGTTTTAAACCAGCATTTTAGAAATTAAGCAAAGTAATCTCCTTTCAGCATACTCCATTAAACAGGAAGAATCTTAGTTTATGGGATACTCTTACTTAAGCTGCCCAAAATTGATTTCAGATGTCTAGGAAAGTCAAGCTATTCCTATAGTACTATTACTAATACTTTTTGTTACTCCCATGATCACAGCACATGTCCTGTTACCCATTTTGACATTCCTGCAACACTACTGCAGTCTTTGTGACACAATTCAAACCAAATCACCATTTAATGGAGCATCTTTTTCAGGTGGAATGCTGCAACTGGCACATGAAAATGAAATGAGATTTAATCCTTGGATCTGACACTTGGCCTGGATCAGAAAACCCATCAGGCAGCTCTGCTCCATTGCCTCAGATTTGAGAATTTAGCGTCTCAGCCAGTTCTTGCCTCTTTTTTTGCATTTCCAGCACTCCTGGCATAGGCTGAATGTTTTGTGGTCCTTTCTCATCTAAATTCTCATGACAGGGCTGCCTGGATCTGTGGCACTTCATACTCAGTAACCCAAGAGATTCAATGGGTCCTGTAGCCCTCTGGCTTTTTTTGCAGCAGGCTTGGCTGCTCAAGTAAATCTGCTGTCAGTAAGTCACACACTGGAGGACTCCTTGCCTTGGCAGGCCACACCACCATTACATCAGCCCATGTAGTCTGGCATGAACACCAAACCAGAGTGAGCCATGGAGAAATCAGGCTGTAAGGCTGCTTCAGCATTAGTGACATAGCAACATTTTGCAATGTTCTGCACATTCTCAAGCAATAGACAAAGTGCCCTCCTAGACATATAACATATTCCCACTTCCTGCAGAACCAACCCTCTGTAGTAGCCTTTCTCCTCTCTACTGAATTCCAGTCTCAATTCCCACCCAGAGATGACATTTTTGTAGCTTTCACTCTGTTCTGGCTCCTTTGCACATGGCATTCACTCACAACCATCTCAGGATTAATTGACTTTCACCGAAGAAGCCTGTTAAATTATAAAAGCTTTTGACCTCCAACCAGGTCTCCAAATAAGTGAATTTGATGATTCATTTTGAGCATCATTATGATATTTCAGTGGAACTAAATGCTGGTATTTTAGATGTTATTTTCTTTAGCTAATTATAATTTTGTTAACTCAGTTCACAGTACAGTAAGGATTGGGGTTTATGCATATGAACTGATGTATTTAAGAAATTTACTGAAATGAATGACTGACAGTTTGTGGATAATTACCTGCTATTAGTTAATTTTGGATTTTATAATGAGCAAACTGCAACTTACAGGGTATTACTTCCCTGCTGCTTGAAATATTGTGCAATATGTGGGAACAAAGGATTTAATTTAAAGAGAGCCATATCTTTCAAACACCAGAACTAAATTACATTTTTTCCCTGAAGGCTTCTGGGTTTTAAAGAACAAATAATACACAAAACATAGATCTGTGCACTCTGAAGATATTTTCTCTCTAAAAATTAGTAAGGAAATATTAAGAACAAACCAAGATATTACTAGGCCAAAGCTAGTTTAAATTCTCTGAATTAAAGTCTAACTATAGCCACGTCACAAAGAATACAGATCAATGAATCAAATAGTTTAATGGTGGTGTCTTAGATGATCAAATTCTGAAATCACCGAGTGAATGCATCAGCTAATCAAATCAAATCACAAAGTTGACACACACAGAATTGCTTTTCATCAATCCTCTACCAGGAGATTGAAAGAGATGGCTGTTTTCCTTTGATCTGAAGCTGCACCTTGGTTCTGTTTTAGCACAGTGGTCATGGTGCAGCTGCTGTGGAACACAACATTCCAGGATGAATTTAAACCTGTAAACAACATTTAAGAGAGAGCACCAAGCTTCTTTCTTATATCACATTGCTGTTACACAGACTCATACTCTACTAGTATTACTTCTGATGTCGTATACAAAACCCTGAACATTTAATGGAAGTCATTATTGAAACAGGCCTTTTGCTGAATAACAATTCTTCACTCCCTCATTGGTTTCCAAAAGTCCTGTCCAGTTCTCATTTACATGCAGGGGACTATTCACAGTGTTGTTTCCCACCACTTCAACCATACTGATACTCCACATATTTCTGTAGGGTACTGAACAAGGAACTTTCTGTCCTTCAAGGTTAAAGGAAGAGAGAATGAGACTTGGGTTTGGAGGGTTTTTCTCTGCCATCTTGAATGTTTTGATGCAGATGATTGCAGTTACTGGTACTGAACAGTGCAGTAGCCTGTGATGAAAACAAAAACTAGAAGTAAAATGAGATTACTTTTCTCACTTCTGGAGAAGTGTCCAAATCACCTGGTGTGTCTAGAGGCTCCCTGTACACACACTGGGCAGAGAACAGTACCTCTAAAAAGCAGTTCATTGCATGTCTGCCAGCTGTGGGTTAGTAACAGAACTGAATCCTCTCTGGACAGGCTAGGTGGGATGAATGTCAGCGTTTCAGGACTGAAGTGTTTCACTGATACAGCCAAGGACAAATGTCTTAACTTCCCAGCCAACAAAAGTGAACTGGAGATATTTTTCTGCTGATACCAGTAGTGAATCATGAGAAAGAGGCCCTCTCCTTAATAATCATAATTTTTCTTTGAAGACCAAAAATAAGTAAAAAATTATCAGGACTGGGATGGATTTCCCCTTGCTAAGGGATTTAGGATGTTGTTATATCAGATCCAGGGACAGCTAAATGACTTCTGCATCCTAGAAATAGCTGGTGTGATCTAATTCTCTTGTTTTGGCTACCTTATCCAGAGCATTAAAACACACCTAAAACAAACAAACTCAAGGTACCTTGGCACTTGCCTGTCAAAGCTTGGCCTGTCTCTCCACAGAGAACCCCAATGACACTGTCAAAAGAGCCCATGAATGTGACAAAAGCATTATTCAGCTGGGGTGAACAGAAAACAATGTTGAGGATGCTCCTTTTCTTCTTTCTTTGGAGTGACAACTAGACAGCACAGACAGTATGAACTCAATTTAAAAGGATCCCAGAATGTTCACAGCTCTAACTCACAGCTGAATCAATGCTTTCCATTCCTCACCCAAATTCATACAGCCTACTAGCAGCTCTGAAAATAAATAAAATCACCTTCCCAAAAGCTCATATACATGTTCACACACCTCTTAACCACCACCCTATCACTGCACCTGAGAAAATGAGGGAAGTAGAGAAATCTTCATCTGAATCAGAGAGAATAAATTTTGCTCTCAACTTTTTCAGTGTGTCATTTAATTTATGTAAATTAAAGTTTATCCAGATGCATTTGGATAGGAATTATTCCAGCACAGTTGCAAATGAACTGGAGTAACAGCTAATAAAAGGAAACATTTCCTGTTTCTTTCGAGTAGACTTAACACCAACCATGGACTAACACTATGAGGAATTTAATGGAGCTTCCTGAATTGGCTACATATTTCTTAACCTTGATATTTACTTGTAACATCAACAGAACTGACACTGATAGAAATTTCTCTTTTTCTCAGTAGTAATTTGTATGCTGAAGCTAAGATACGAGATTTCTGACTGCATGCTATATTATGTTTTCACATAATCATTTGTATACTGTGATTAAATATTCAACAACTTTATGCTGTTATGCACAGTAGGTTTTTATGCTTGGAAGAATGGCCAGTTGCATAAAATACTCTCTTAAATGCATATGTTAGGTCACTTTGGTTTCTTAATGCAGCCATTTTCTCCAGAAATGGGTACTGCTGGAAATAGCCTTCTTCCCAAGTCTTCTATTTAAACTTGTTCCCATTGTTCAGACACAGATGTATTTTGGGAGGGAGAGGCAGGCCTAAGGGTTGAGAAGGACAGGATGAGGCACTCCTCATTGCATGGTGCTCCTGGAACTAGACATCAGCCTAATCAAACCCAAACTTCAGATTCATGTTAACCCTTCCATTGTGTCATAGCTCGTCTGTTTTCATGCATGCTTCTAAGACAAACTGTGATCTCTATTCTCAGCAAGTTCTTTTGTAACATTATGTTTGTTTTCTGAAATGTAGATGCTGTTACAGTATCTATAACACAGGCATTGAGTGTTTAGTGATTTCTACCCATAAAAAAACACATATCACTTAGTCTGCAAAGTTTTCTTTCCTCAGTCTGGTCACAATTCTATTTTCTATTGTCAATGTTAATGAATCTATCCTCATGAAGTCAGCAGTTAATACTGTATATTCCATTCAATGCTTTCCATTAATTTCAAAATTATCCCAATTCCATAGGTTTTGTGAAAAATAGTAAAAACCCTTCTTAATTTATTCTTTCATCAGGCACATCAAAGGTCTGTTGTGCTGTCAGAACTTCTTTTTATATAATTTTGATTATGGTAGCCTAAAAATTAATTTGCTTAGATGTTAACATGTTCTGTATTACTGCCTTTTCCATTTAAGGTCTTACTGCTGATTCACCTACTTCCCTGTAAACTGTGTATTTTTGCAATATTCTGCCACAAAGTATAGCAGATGCTGTCTAACTGTTCCTGGTCGCTTTCAAGCTCTTTTGGTCGCATGTTGTAGCACAGAATTCAACCTTCATCCTCTTCCGATCTTTCTTCCCAGTCAAGAATCAACATCTATTTCTGTGTTGCAGTTTGTAGTGATCAGGCACTTGGTGTTTTGATGCACCTTAGTGACTGACACAATTCCAATATCTATGTAATCACATGTACAACAGCTGTAAGTGCTATCTGACAAATCTCCTAACATTTTTTTCTAAACCCTTCACCCTTTTCTTTGCTGATGCATGCACAAAACTTCCTTGACTGATTTTAAGAAGTCATGGTTGATGCTTTTATTCTCGTATGACAGTGATATATATCAGATAACCACAAGGATATAGGTGAGCAATAAAATAACCACAGTACAGAAATAAAAGAAGTGAATACATGTTCTCTAATACAGAGGAGAAAGAGAATCCGAGGTCATTCAACAAGGTTAGAAGTATCAAATTATTAATAGATATCCAGTGAACCAGCAACTGGTGTATCTGTCTCTGTAATTAGCTCCTGGATACACATCTTTCCAGAACCTTCTCTTAGGGAAGCTGCTGTGAGATTATAGACCTACATAGGAAGGAAAGGTTCTATTAGAGAAGAGATGAATCAGTGACACACTATGTAACATCACTGGTGCCTCAGATTTGGGAGATTTTAATGCACTTGGCTTAGTATTAGGTAGCACAGAGCACAAGAGGAAATAAAGACATTAATATTTACCAAACAAGAATCATAAAATTCTCAATAATCATGCTGAAAAGACAAATTGTTCCATTAACAGAAGATTCTGTATTTATGAGGGGATAAAAAGCCACAGTATATAAATGTCATATAAGAATGTAAGAGCACTACCTCCTCAGGAATAAACAGCTTAAAAATTCCAAGCTTGAACTCAAAAGTTCTTAACAAACTGACTGCTGGTGCTTCTGCCATAACACTCATTTTAAAAAGTCTCAAAATGCTGAAAGTATCTCAGTATGCAAAGAAAGGGAACATTCACTTGACATTTAAAAAACAGTAAAAGGGGAGCCAAATGATATGCTGGATCCTGATCACAATCTTGAAGAAAATAATGGGAATATTGTATTATGTTTGGCTAATTAACAATAGAAATACAGATAAACATACAATGTTTCATGGAATAAAAATTTGTTTTAAACCTACCCTAATCTTTGGAGACTATAATGGTATAATCCACATGAAGATTTTCTACAGATCCTAAACTCTTTGTGGTCTTCCCATCCACTAAAGTTGCAACAAACCCACCAATTAAAAACCATATCTATAATTGGTAATTTTAGGGACACATCCCACCAGCTTTCCAAAACATGGCAAAGAAATTACTTCTGAAATATTTTGGGCTAAACCTATATGAAAACACATTCTTGATTACTTCATGATTTTTCTTTTTTAACAGCATTTATTAGTTCACTTATTGGTATTGCATTCTTTATGATCCATTGTCTGGTACAAATATTAAAGAACATGATAAGGTCTCCTGGGAACAGACCAGGAAGTGTTAAGGTAGCAAGTTCCTGCCTTCCACAGTGATATTCAGAAGATTTTCATGTAATAGAAACAAATAAAAAAACTTATGCCTTTGGACAGACACCTTCCAGCTCTGTTCATGGACAGCGGACTTCAGAAGCATACAAACTTTGCATTTTCTGTTTCCTGTTTTCTAAGGGAATTCTTTGTCATTATATTAGAAACAATTTGATCTGATCACTGATATTTATGTACCCTTGTTTACACTCTGTGCCAGACACAGGTTACTAATAGGTGTGGAATTGATTCTAAGGGAAAGCTGCTCATATAACATTACAAATAACTAATTTCCTACTAGTGCCCAATATATTTTCCCCAGTAACTTGCTTCATCCTGCTTTTCCCTTACAACTCAAGTATTTCAACTTTTAGCTTAACTTTCCAGTTAATGTATCAGATTTATGCAGCTGTATAAGAACTTGTAGTCTTGTGGTTTTCCTTTGTCAGAAAGCACCATATTTCTCAAATTATATTTTTATATGAGACTATGAATACAGGAATTTTTTGCTAAACTTCATCTAGCAGTATGCCTACCACCAGTACCCTGGCAGCAGCTATGTGGAGCAGCACGGAAGATTCCATCCTCTATAATTTCTCTGCAATACCGCCAGGAAAATATGGAAGCACTGCCACAAGCCTCCTCTCAGTATCTGCCAAATTCCTTTCCAGAAGGAGAGGTTCCAATTGCTCCATGCCAAAATTTAGCTTTCGTAGGCATAAGTTGTTAAAAGGTAGGATGCACAAGAATACTGGTAAGTGATTAAACTATGTCTTACCATAAACCATCCAGCAAATATATGAGTGGGATTTATAACTTCAGGCACCTAGTACTTGGGTGTTAACTCTGAGCCAGTTCACAGAGAAGGCTAGCTTGAACTACTCACTTCTGAATTGCTCAAGTTGGCCCAAAGGACCTCTATTGTCAGCACGACGCAGGGAATAGATTTGTCACACATTCACTGCCTACCTCCTAACATGTTCAGGGCCTCTGACATGGCAGTGAAAGACTGATGCCTGAAACAGCCCTTTGGTGGCTAAACTAGGTTGCAGGAATGTACAAGACTAAAATCTGAATCTTCTGCCAATATGCCTAGCATTCTTCGTGATCAAGACCCCAGATTAAATTCCCCAACATTCGTTGTTACCTGGGATTTTTTCCATTAGTGCCCAGATTACCATCTGTAAGAAGGGGGCAGAAGAATTTTTAATCTTGCTCATCCTTTGATGTCTCCTGTAAGTTCTTCAGGGTCACATCCTATTCTTTTACTCCTTGCTCTCTCCTCCCCCACAAAAAGGAGTCAGGATGTCAAAAAGGAGAGGATGTTTATATTATGCTGTGAAGAACTTTGTCATCAACTAGTAACTTTGAAGAATAATCCTGAAGATAAAAGATATAGATGAAGGACCAGACCCTGTCCAGCAGTCACATGGCATAAAAAAGAATGGTTTACAAGGAAATGGATCTCTAGGGAGTGATTTGAAGTTAAAAAAAGAATTCTACATGCAGCCCAGGGAAATGCAGAGTTTTATCAGCGCTGGCATAGTCCCCAGCAAACGAATTAGTAAATGTGGAAGAAAAAGAGCTCACATAATATCCAGTCAACTGTGACTAGGCTAACTGCAGTGAAAAGTGTTTCCACTTAATCTGCACTGACCCCTAACCACCCAATGCCTAGGACATTCCTGCTTATTGAATGGAGATAAGTGGACAGAAATCATGTCATGGAGAAGACAAACCAGTATCATGAAACCCAGTCATGCCAATTAACAAAGAGACATAAAGAAGCAAATGTTAAACACATATGCATAAGCTGAAAATCAGAATAGAGTCAGAATAAAGACTCCATCTACCAGGCATCTATTCAGGCATCTGAAGGAACACTCCAAGGTATGCTATGACTAAAGCAAAATATGTGAATTGAGAAGAAGGATGTAAAGATACCATGAAAGAAGAGTGAGAGCAGCTGTTTGAAGTTTAGTAAGAATTACTAATTTTCTGATTTTATTTGTACACAAAAGCATGTATTTAATTAGAGGTGCAAATGAAACTATGTAAGACATGCAAATAATATACCTGTCAAACAAGAGGACAGTTCACAATTTTTTAAATCCCAACCCAGCACTTGGCAAAGTAAGAATGGATTTTTTTTTTTACTTTTAATGACAGAAATTATCTTAGCACCATGGCCTGCTACCTTGGCCACTCTCCAGAAGTGGATATGTTTACATGAATTATAATTAAGAAATTGGAGGAATATTTTGCACAGTCTAACACACTAATGAAGAAAGCACCATGGATAAATTACAGACCATGTCAAATAAATCCTAAATGTCACAGATTTAACTGTAAAGGAGAACTAGAAAAAGATACTTGAAAGGCAACAAATAACTAAAAACACCAGAAAGCAATGACCATAATGGAAAAAGAGATGTGAGGATGAGGATGAAATACTAGTTGGCAGTTTTGTATCATCACAATATACTCTTTCAGAAGCAGAGAGCAAAAATCAGTGCACCCAATATATTTAGAGAGCCACATGGTCATGGTGTGCTACAGCCCAGAGGGAAAGAAGCTGAGCTGAGCAGGGTGTAAGAAAGGGAAGTGCCAGGGTACACAAGCTGCCTGAGGCCACGCTGCTGTGGCCTTGGACACAAGTGCACTGAGGGCAGAGGAGCAGGTCCATGCACAGCTGCCAAAATCAGTGGCAAAGGCAGCAACCACAGGAACACTGAGTTACAGGTAACAGACACAGCAGTGCAGGCAAAGCTGAAGACAATGATAGTGCTGGGGCAGGCAGACACCTGTTCCAGTGCAAGGGGGTCACAAATCAAGAAGATAAAGGAAAGGTCTCAGACAGAAGGAAGAACATGTCAAGGAAGGACATCAGAGACAAGAGGGCCCTCCTCAACAGCAGCAGGACAAGAAGTATGGAAATGAGTGAGATGTCCTTTGCCAATGAGAAGCCTGACAGGCCACAGTGGCATGGCTAGAAAGCCACTTTTTAGGGTCTAGTATATATGAGGTTGGTGAAAGATCTGTTGAAGAGAAAAACTGTGAAGTAGCAGGGATCTGGAGAAAAAAAGATGAGACTTGGAGTAGTGATCAGGAAATCACTCTGTGCAGACAGGGCTGGGATGCTAAGTGAATCTCAACACTAATATAAACAGTCTTCTTAACAGTGAGACAGTTTAATAAGCATGGAGTCCTGATGGTATGGAACATTAAAAAGAGTGATGGTTTCATTGTCCACTGCTTCAGAGTAGCATGAGAGCCAAGCCTTCTGATGAAGGTGAGTCTGGGCAGTCTCCTAAAATCTGTACAGTTCTCTCATGGAAAATATTAGGACTAAGCTCATTCACACCATTCAAAGCATTTACCATCTGAAAGATGACTCTCCAATATGAATATCTTCACTCACAGCCAGTACAATGAAAGAGGTGCAGAATCTTTTTTCAAATTGCTATCGCAATTACTGTTGTGAGCAATGAACTTTGTGTAACAGAATCCAAGCGGGTGGGACAGCCCTGGAATTCAGAACTTCTGGAAAGGATTAAAAGTCAGGGATGACTTAAACTACCTTATTGGTTTTTGGTGAACTGTTTCCTTATTTTTAAAGACACTTCTATCATTTTTGCCAAGACCTGAACTTTATTTTTTAATCCAAAAAAATCACCCTTGTGTTGGAGAAATAAGACAGCTTTTGCTCATGGCCTAAAACAACACAACCAAGATGTGTGAATTGTACCACTCTGTTTTTAGTAGGAAACTGATTTTGGAAACAGAAAAGCAATCCCCTACATTTCAGTTTTATCATTTGTTTTCCCTTAGTAAAGAAATGTACAAGACAGTGGGGATGATAAGTCAGATGCTTCCACTGTTCTCAGAACATACAAAACAGAACACAGACAGTTGTTCAGTCCTATGACTAGGACTGAAAGGATCCTTGCTTATCTTTATATTTAATTTTATTTTATTTTTGGCTTCCAGGAGAGTAAGGTGTGGTTTAGAGAGTGAAGTGTGGTTTAGAGATGAAATCTTTGGGCTACAATATCACACTTCTGACTGGAAAGCAGCTAAGTGGGGATATTTCCTATGAAGGCTTTTATTTTACTTCTGACACAAAGTCCTTGGATGTAATGAGCTCCTCCTTTCCTTTAGGGGACCCCTTCAGAATCAGTCCCAAAACAGAAACAGTGAACTTAGGAATGTGCATTCTGCCAAGGAAGAGGGCCTCAGATTACTGTCTCTCACGACTGCAAGAGTGAGTTTAAGGGTTTGACAGCATTAGGAATTACTCAATAGGCTGGCACAGCCAATAGTATTGTGGCTATTCTGATACTTTTAACACCCATGAATTGCTTTGAAAATATCCTCCAGTTCTTACATTCAGATGGCTTCATGGAAGGGAATGAGTAGTAGAAAATCCAAATGGCTGGTAGGTCCTAGACCACCCCAGCACCAATCTGATCTGTTTTAAGACAAGGGTGTCTCTGTCATTCATCCCTTTTAAAGATGTTTTAAAGATGTCTCAAGCTTCATGATGGAGATGAGAATGTCACAAAAAACCCCCACCACTTCAGTGAGAAATCAGTGCAAGAATATCAAAACAAGAGAAACCAGAATGGGTATCTGCAAAGAAACAAAGATTATTGGAAAAATTCCTGACTTCCTTTCAGACCATGGGTAATTTGATTAAACACTAATGAAAAAAGTAGTGCCTGAACGAAAATGACTGGGGACAGTCCTGAGCTATTTAATTTACAGGCAGTAAGGAAACATAATTGGATGCATTCCTGGATATATCTGGAAAGTGCTTATTTGCATGAGAAACAAGCACATGAAAAACCACTGGATACAAACAGAACACATAAATATTGAATTCTCTGGATATCTCATATATCTGAATTCTCAGATATCTCTTAGGTTTGTGCAAGAGAAAAACAAAACCGATCTTCTATTAGAGAATCCACGAAACATTGTGGCCGCTGGAGGCCAGACCTCTTTCACAACCATTTACCTTGTGATGTAATAAGTTCTTTTGGAATCATGAGAAGAGCACTCAGTCTCTGGAGGTGATAGGACAGGAAATGGTAGGAGATCATCAGCTCCTTTGAGCTTTAGCTAGGCTTTTGTCAGAGAATTATGAAAGATATTACATATTCCAGTAGAGTGTCCCTAAAGATCAATGTCTGACTACTGCTGGCTTGGGGCTGCAGTTTCTTCACTGGCAAAGGGTTAGTCCAGGCCTGTCCACACAAGGGAGGAAAATGAGATTTCTATACTTCAGTCCTCAAATGAACAACATAAGAGCGGCAGAGAGCCTTTGCTCTCTCGTTCTTTGCTCCCAAGACACCAGCCAGCACAACGAGGAAAACAAACAACATGAGGTCAAGAGTTTGTGCAGTTTTCTTCTCTATTCATCCTCATTGAAAGCCTGAACCACAAGTCCTAAAGCCAATCTGCCCCCAGTCCAGTGTATCAACATGGAGTCCTTATTAAAAGACTTAAGTCCTTCACTCACAGAGCCATGTAGTTTATAACAGTTAATAGGGATGCTGTCTGAGGGGCTCTTTAATTCCACACAATTCCTACATCTCCAGTGCACACTCTTCTGATATCCAGAAAGGCACTACCAGACCAAGACTGCCTGACTTGTCATGCCCACCAAATGCAGCACACCTGTCAGTTTCTGTACATTTAGACCATGTGTGGGCTACTCATCCAACACATAGTTTTACCTTTTCAGTTCTAAACAGCCTGAAATTGTAGCTGTAATTGGCAGATTATCATCCACAGGAAAAGACCAAATACATATTTGAGCAGTACTGGTTTTTTCTGTGTATGTTTGTCAAGTGTTCTCATTGCCCACTTGGTAGTTGACTAGATAGCATCCCACCAGAGGAGAGTTCAACAGAACTGCTTCCAGATCTCTCACAGAATCACACATTTCAAAACATCATTTATGTACCAGCTTCCCCTGAAAAAGCCTCAACATCTCTGGGTCAGGAAGTTGCAAATGACACTGTAAATATGAGAAATGTCCCAAGAACTTCCAAGAATACCTGTTGCTAAACAGACAACTACCTGGTGAATAAAAGCTACTGCTCCTTTGCAAGCAGAGATTAACCTCACTTCATTTACAGTAATGAGAAGGTGTGACAGAGCACAACATATGCACTCTGAGGGAGCTGCACAGGCAATAGCAGATAGTATATTCTTTTGGAAGCACATGTTGAAGCATCTTAGTACAAGAGAGACGTTGATGTGCTGGAGCATGTCCAGAGAAGGACAATGAAGCTGGTGAAGGCTCTGGAGCACAAGTCTTACAGGGAGAGGCTGAGGAAGCTGGGGCTTTAGCCTGAAGGAGGCTGAGGGGAGACCATATCTCTGTCTACAATTACCTGAAAAGAGTTCCTAGTCAGGTGGGGGTTGGCCTCTTCTGACAGATAACAAGTTACAGAATGAGAAAAAATGTAGTCAAGTTGTGCCAGGGGAAGTTTAGATTAGACATTATGAAAAGTTTCTTCACTAAAAGGGAGGTCAGGCACTGGAACAGGCTGCCCAGGAGAGTGATGAAATCACTGTCCCTAAAAGTGTTAAAAAGTGATTTGAGTGATTTGGCACTTGGGGACATGTTTTAGTGGTGGACTTAGCAGTGCTGGATTAACAGCTGCACTCAAAGGTATTTCCAATCTAAATAATTCTGTGTGTCTATTTGCATTGGCTTCTGTTGCAAATAGGTGGTTTGTATTGTTTAAAAAATCAGAGTTAAATGTTTTGGCAAAAAGCAAGTTTTCACATGAATTTGTAACTTTGAACAGAATTCAGTGGCAAGTTTCACTCTATTACTTACCAAACGAGTGAAACAAAAAAAGGAAAATCAAATCAGAATCAAAGGACATAAACACGAAAGATAAGGGTGCAGAAGTGTTTAGCAGCACTTAATCATTAACTGATTTAATAATCATAAACAATTCAATAGGATTTACAATAGTTGTAATAGTGACTTAATTACAGATTTACGTTAACAACATTCATATATAAATAAGTCACACACATGCACACAGGCAAAGAAATGTATATATCTATATCTACATGTGTTCCTCCACACAGGAAGTAATTTCATCTTGTGTTAAAAAAATGGCCACATAGTCTGCCATAGTGTCATAACCACAACTGAAAAATCCAATCTAGAATCTGTTACTGTATCCTCCTATATCTCAATATTTTTGGATGCCTGGGTAGAAGTAGTTTTTGTTGGGACGCTGAATATCTACTTCACTGTCTTCTACGCTCAGAGCCTTCTCAGAGGAGACCAGCTTTTGCAGTTACTCTCAGGGATGAGGGAAGCCAGCTCTGTTCCCAGGACACTGCTAAGGCAGGCCTCATGGGTAGAGCCTTGTGAAGGAGCAGGCTGCAGCATACAGGGCACAGGGAGGCCTGCACCTGGCTTTGAAGACAGTCATGGACTCTGCTGTATCTGCACATCAATGTGTTGAGGGCACACAGGGCAGTGCCCAGGCTTGTGTGTCTGAAGAAAGTGCAGTTACTGCGCTGGTGGAGGTGGACAAACACCCACCCCTCCTATTATCTCCCCGGAACAGCCTGGCAGCTCTGAAGTCAAACACCTTTCAGACATCTTCCTCACAGCCCCAGCTAGAAATTGTTGCCAGCTTCCAAGGTAGAGACCACAGCTTTGCCAGCAAGTACTCCAGCAGTGTGTGGAGTCTGCCAGTGCCAGCTGAGGCTCCCAAATGTGCTTCCTAACAGCTGAGCCTCTCGATGCCAGCTGAACTCCAGAAGAGGAAAGCAGTCAAACAAACACTTGGAGGAGGCTAAGAAGGTGCAGTGTGAAATGGAGCACAAGTTTAAGCAGTGTATTAAACAGTTTGTCAGCCAAAATTTCAAATGTCTTCCCTGCATCATGGCTAGCATCTTCTGCTCCTGTAAGTAACTCCTGGCTCCAACGCACACATAGCCAGAATAATGTGTGCTTTATTTTCTGCATGTATTTATTCCTTCCTCTTTATGCATCTGGGCTTTGAAAGTAAAAGCATAGAGTCATGAGGTAATTGTTTTGCATTCTTTTAAAGCTCATGCCAGGTGCAAGTAAGAAAAGGAGATAAATAAGCTGTGTATTTCTTACAAGACCTAAAGAAGCCAGTGCATCCCTCACTGAGCTCAGCATGCCAGGTACTCCCATCCTCTGTGTGTAAGAGGTAACTCTTGCTACAGAGCAAGACAGGCAGCAGCAATGATAAAGTGCAAGGAATTGGGAATGGCTTTGCACAGCACACAAAATAACCAGAGAGGTTCCAAAACCCAGAAAACTGAATTTTACTTTGGAAAGCTGATAACAAAACACAACTCTGTCAAAATGATGAGGCAGAGTGAGAAAGAGAAGCTGGTTAATGTATTTTAGCAGCATCTGCAAAATGCATTTCCTTCAAATAGCACAAGCATTTGGTTGCATCCAGAAAACAAACACCAGCAATTACAGGCATCTTCTCTCTTATCTTTCTTCCTAAAATGAAACTATACTCTGAAAGTTGACTCAGTGTCACAAATGACTGAGCTGGCATAAAGAGTAGCAATCAGGTCACCAGAGAAAAAAGAGGGAATTTTACATCTATGCATCAGTCCTGTGCCTTTTCAGGAGCAGATAGGGATATCTTGTGGAAGAGTAATACAAATGTACACCTTCAAGGAAAACACTTTTGCACCCTTTGCTAATGGTAAAGCCAGTGCTGTTAGAAAACTTAATCGGTAACCCAACATTCAATGTGAAAGAGTAATTTTTTTTTTGTCAAAGCAAATTTCCACTGAAATGACATTATAAGTTCTCCTTAATTATATTTTACTATAAAAAGGGAAAAAAAATTATGTCATTCTGTGCACTGGATCTATTTGAATGAATTAGAACATAGACTGTTTTATATCTCACCACATCTGAATAAGGGAGATAAAACAGATAAATTAGAACAAGGGTTACAGCACCCAGGCTAAGGAGTTTTCCTCCAATCCTAGGGAAAACTTGTGGCTGAAAAGTAGCCCTAGGAAATCTGACTCTCCTTACCATATTGTAAGAAAGGTAGGCAAAGAGCAGGAAGATTGCATTGCCTAACATAAATACACGTTAAAAGAAAAAATTGATTTATTTTGTACATTTACTTTTAATAGTATGTTAGGTTGATTGAAAGAATGACAAATGTCTCCAGTGCTGCCAGTGCTTATAATTCTACTCTGAATTCAGTTCTCTACAGTGTTTTTCTTAAACATGCAGTTTCTGGAGCCATGTAATGACATGAAAATTACAGCAACAAAAATGACTTAATAGTTACCCAGGATAGCAAACACAAACTGGAAAGACTCAGAAACCAGATGGCTCATAAATATGTTTAATTTTATGATTTTTAACCCTATCTGTGAAACCTGAGCTTAGAGAATTTAAAACCCAGGAAAACAGAGTTTGCTATACTTTCCCCTTTAGCAAATCTCAGAAATACCAGGCAAAGGTCCTTTGGCCAGCTTTATTTCTTACCCCTTCATGTATTTGTGTCACAAAGAATGAAAAGACATGCTGAAGAATGTTCTTGTACGTAGCTGATGTTTCTTTAAAAGCTCATAGGAGCACTTCTATGCTAGAGAGTATGAAACATTCTGTGCATAAAATTTAAGCCTGGGTTTAAAACTTCTTTTTACTGTCTTCCTTTAAGATAATAAATGTAAACCCCCACTCTCCTCCTTCAGAACAGATTCGGTCCTATCCCTATATGTTTAAGAGTACCTCCTCTTAACAACGCTCTGTACATGGTGTGGGTCAAAGTTGAAAACAGAATATTTTGTCTGAAGGGCTAAAGGGGAGACTTGAACACTACACAACATCATGGTGTATCTCTTATTCCTCAGCATCACAGCATCAGTGATAGGATTCAGGCTATCAGCCCAAATTTGTCCTCTAAAACTGTTACAAGTTCTGTTAACTGTGTGCAAAAAAACAACACTTTCCAAAAATAGGAAACTGTCAAAAACCAGAACTAAATGACAGCTAAACCAAATATTTTTCTAGTTAGTAAAATAGGATTGTAGGTGTTTTCACAGTAGTACAAATTCATAAGGCAGTTGCCAGCTGACTGGCATTGAGCTGACAAGGGTGGTGTTGAGCACTTTCTCCCTTGCAGAGATTGGAAAGCAGACATCCCTAAGCTGGTTCAGGGTGTATTCACATAGTCTGAATTCAGGTGTCTAATCCTACAGGCTGGTTTCACAAGATACTTGTTTAGTGACTGTTGGGAAAGATTTAGAAAAAAACCCCAGCAGACTAAGAGTTTCCCTAAACCATTCCTTCTGCCCCAGCCAGCCTTCCTTTTGATCCCACTCCGAGAGTGATTTCCCTTCTTGTCCATGTTCAGCAATCACCATATCCCCAGTTGTACCTAACACAAGCTGTAAAGGGTCACATCATAACTGAAACACTAAAATGATGTATAAACCAAGAAAGCTAGCTTTTATCCTAGATCACTTCAAAGCATCTCTGCAATATGTCTGACACAGCTGAGATGAGACCATGCTACCACTTGGGGGTTGCCTAGAGAGGTTGAGATGGGCTTGCAAGCTGGAGACCCAAGCCAAACATCACCCAGAGGTTGACCTTCATGTTGGTCAGTCTCAAGAGACCTAAGAAAGCAGAAGAATCAGCACTTCTATCTCTGAAATTCTGCAATGCTTGTGTGCTGGTTTTGGCTGGGGGAGAGTTAATTTTCTTCACAGCAGCTGGTACAGGGCTGTATTTTGGATTGGTGCTGAACACAGGGTTGATAACACAGAGATGTTTTTGATTTTTGCTGAGCAGGGCTCACACAGAGCCAAGGCCTTCTCTGCTTTCCATATTGCCACAGTGGTGAGGGGGCTGGGGGTGCCTGGGAGGCTGGGAGGAGAAACAGCCAGGACAGGTGACCCCAGCTAACCAAAAGGATATTCCAGACCATATGGCATCATGCTCAGCATATAAGGTGGGAGGAAGAAAAAGTAAATGCGGGATGTTTGGAGGGATGATGTTTGTCTTCCCAAGTAAGCCTTACATGTGATGGAGCCCTGCTCTCCTGGGGATGGATAAACACCTGTCTGCCTACGAGAAGCAGTGCACAAATTCTTTGTTTTGTGTGCACGGCTTTTGCTTCCCCTGTCAAGCTCTCTATCCCAGCCCAAGAGTTTTCTGACTTTTACCCTTCCGATTCTCCCCCAACTCTGACTGCTGGGCGAGTGAGTGAAGCTGCATGCAGCTTTTTTGCTGGGTGGGATTAAATGACAACAACTTTATATAAGTTACCCCTCACCTTTCTCAGTGGAGGAATATCAATAACAGTATTAATTGGGATGTTGCTTCTTATCAATCCTTCTTTTTGCAGCCACAAAGCAATTCCTACCAGTAATAAAATAACTTCTCCAGCTTACTCTACATATACCTTAGTACAAAAGTGACTGTAAGTCCTTCTGAAATTTAATTGAAGAATAACTATTGGCTAGATTTACCAAAGCTGATAACCTGCGCACTCACATGCAGCACAAATTCCTGAAAAATGAAAATCTCTATATAAAATAGGTAATTAAAATATTATCACACAAAATCATAAGCAGCCCCTGAGTAGTGTACAGCTTTGGATAACGGCATCCGCTGAGGGAAGACAACACGTTTAAAGCAAAGGGGTTTTTCACATATTTTTCCTTTTATTAGTTTTCACACACACACATATATATGCAGGAAGGCACACAAGAGAGAGAGAGAAAAAAAACCAACTGTGTGGGAATCAAAATATGAAGGTAAAAAATAAAAAACCTATGCCCTATCCAAAATTTAGCAAATAAAAAATTAAAATAGCTTTTGGAAGGGAAGCTAAGTGCTTGTGTCTTGTCAGAACCATCCAGCCCAGCCCTAAATGAGGTGAAAAGAGCTAGATCTGAATACATCTCCCAGTTTTTTTATCCCTCTGAATAGCTGGAACACAAGCCCTTTTATCACAGCTAAATAAAACCCAGCTTGGTTTACTCACCTTGTTTCTCTTATAATTAATTCCCAAGTTAATTTTTTGCAAATTTTACTGTCTTTTGTCTCTAGGACTGCAACAGACTGACAAACACAATGTCAAGCTCTGGGAAAGTTTTACTCTTGTAAGAACCTGATTGGTCTTGAAGGGGGCCAGGAGGCATGTGGGACTTCAGGAAAGTTGAAAAAAAATAGTGATAGTGATGACTGTGCTATCAGGGCTTAAAAGATTCATAAAGCCCAGCATCTCACTAAGCTCTAGACTGAACTGTTTGCCTTCATGGGGTTAAAGAAAGCTTCCTTCAGAGGTTTTAAATACTATTTGGGTTCCTGCAGTGACTATAAACACAAAAAATGCTCCTCTTGTGAACTACATACTTTAAAAGTGTTACTCATGTAAAGAGATCTGAACTCCAGCACAGTACACATCAAAATGCCACAGAGAAAACTCTAAAAACATGTTAAAAACCATGGAAATTTCAAGCAGTCATGCTTTTTTTCTATTTGCTGAAGTCAAAGTAATAAATAAGTCTTTAATCACTCCGAGCTCAGTAGGAAAAAAATATAAACAGCAAATACTTGGAAAATTTAAACTGCAGTTAAATATAACAACAGAAACAAAAAATTTTTTTCAAAATCAAGACATCCAAGGTATTATAAGTGTCCAAGAATAATCATCCATGCTCCTTATATTGTCTAAAATATTAGTCAAGGCACATGGCTCTGCAAAACCACCAAATGAATTATCCACTGAAGAAAAGCCATTTTTCAGTTCTGTTCCAGAGTGAATTCAGCTTTGCCTGAGGTTGCCCGAGTTCAGGCTGACAGCTGCTAACCCTTCTTTTGGTAATCCAAAACCACACTGGCTGGGCTCCTCATCTCCATTGGAACAGAATTCCTCCATCCTGCTTCACCACCCAGTCTTGGCCACCTCCTATCCTCTCTGTCTATCCCTACAATTTCCTCCTGCCTCTCTCAGGCCAGGAAAGCAGAGCAGATATTGTGAGGCAGAGCTACAAGAGAAAGTGCACAAGCAGAGTTCACCCTCAGCATACAGAGAAAGGTCTTGGTCACAGCTGCGGAGTTACTCAAAAGAGCCCTGCATCACTGCAGGGAGGCTGGTGCTCCCAGCAGCACCTCTGATGTGAAAACTGTGATTCCAGCACACTGTGACTCTGAACCAGCAACCCGTCTGGTTCCATTTTCATTGGAATTCCAACATGATGGTCAGTTCTGCATCAAGGCAGGAAAAAACTTGCAGTTTGGGTTTCTACTGGCTCCTGAATCACACAAAACCTCATCACCAGAACAATGTAGGAATAGACACTTCTCACCTCCTGTATTTAATTCTGTGCAACAGAACACCATCACTTCCATGTCACTTACTGCCACTCTCAGTTACTCTATCACTCCTATATTTTTAATATATAAATATGTATCACCACAAACATAGACACAGGGGAGAGGTGTGGATGCTCTAACTCCAGAAAGTTTAGATGCTTATGCCCTCAAACACATGCTGTGCTACAAACTGGGAAAAAAAAAAAACCCTAACTGAGCAACTGAAATACATGAATAAATGCATCATTCTTAGCTGATAAGCCAAAGCTTATGGGATTTCAGATACCAATTAGCTGAAAATCTGTGATGTCTTATTAAAAGTCATGGTTCTCCCATTAGACAGGGCAAAAGTTCATCTGAATTGCAAGGATAATTCTGTTCTTTTTGAAAAGACTTCAGCATTTAATTCTATAATTCTGCATTATAATTTTATATTTCACTCTCGTTCTTGACTAACTCTGATGAGGCTGCTGCACAATAGGTTTTTAAACGCAATCAGTGCTGATGTCAGGAGTGTTTATACCTTTATAGAGAATAATAGAATAGTTCAGTTAGAAGGGATCTACAGCAATCATTAAGTCAAAATGCCTAAAATAAATATAAAGCCAGCTGGAAATCTTAAGATATTTTTCACTAACAAGTGGAGAATTGTGTAAAGTTTCTGGGTTTTACAGCCAGCTTTGTCTTAAGAACAAAGAACATATAGAAAACCAACCTGAAATTCTCCTAAAAAGATAACACTTGGCCTCTGACTGAACATCTCACTGATGTTCATGAAATTCTGAGCTCTTTATTTACTCAGTACAACTGGCAGAATTGCTTTTTCTAGGTGAGGAACACTGGAATGTCACCCCTGTTTCCTTTTATGTCATTTCCCTCTGTTTCCATTTCTCCTTGTGTCCAGTTGTGTGGGTATGACACAACTGGGAGAAACCACAAGGAGGTACACCACCTTGAGGAAACCTCTTAGGAACAGCACACCTGAGGAAAGCAGAGTGCTTCATTGATACCCTGCCTCTTGTCTGGAAGCTGTAATCCTGTAAGCACTGTGGAGGTCTGGAGAGGTCCTGACGCCACATTTGCTGAATTGTAAAGGTTCTACACCGCGACTTCCCTCTTGCACATGCAGCACAAAAAGGCAGAAATCTGACATTCCCCAGGCATTCCCTCCATAACCTAGTGGTGCTGAACGAGTCACAATCTGAAACAAAGGCTCTGTGTTCCTCCTGCCACACATAGCACACCGATGTGATCTGTCACCATTCTCATAAGGGAGCTGCTCTCCCTACGCACTCAGAGCACATTTGTCAGCTGCGAGTCACCTCTCACCAAACGCTACAAATTCACCCATTTTCCAAGCTGGGCCTCCTCTGCTACCTGCCATGGGTTTTATCTTTGTGCATACTGTTAGCAGGCTACATCAAAGCACTGGGTTTGCTACATGCCAGTAGAGGAGAGAAGCAGACGAGCAATTATAATGGAATGGGAGGAAAAGGAATTGTAAGAGGAAGGACTGATGCTGAGAGGCAGGAAAAGACTATAAGCCTGATCCAATTAATTAACATAATTAATGTCATTATTTTCCTCCTCTGATTTAAGGATTCAATATAGGAATCATGGTTACTTGTAGGAGTCTCAGATAAAAGTCTCCAGATACAGAAGGCAAGATGTTGCATGGCTGTAACTGTATTCCCATAAACATCCATCATTTTATGTTAACTATGAACCTTGTGTGTTCCTTCTCCATTTATTTCTGGAAGGAGCTCACCTGCCTCTCCTCTCAGCAGCTGCTTTGTGTTTCTGCTTTTACGAAAGGTTTGCAAAAAGTTATTTTTGTTTCTTTTATTTCTGAGGAATTTGGTCCAATACCAAGCTACAATCAGTACCAGTCACTGTCTGCATGTAGAGTAATGAGCATCAGCCTAAGGACAACCACCTGCATGCACAAATCTAAGTACAAACTGAAATGTATTAGAAAATAACCGGGCAGTTTTAATAAAGGATTTTCCAAGTTATTGGCAAGCCCAAAGAAATCTTAAAAAATCAAAACAAACAAAAACCTGTCACTGGCTAACCTACAAGTCTTCTGTATCAAAAGTTTTATAAAATTTCAAAGGCCAGCCAACACATTTCAGAGAGTGCTGGACTAGAACAGTTCATGTCAAAACTAAACGTTTGATATAAAATCCTGTTTTATGGTTTAAAAATAAATACTTCAGATTTTTGAATGCAAGGCTTTCTTGAGCAAAAGCTTGAAAAAAAATAAAATTAAAAGTGTAGATTTATTTGAATGTCTCAGTATCAACTAACTGGTGCACACACAAAACAAATGACCAAAAGTAACAGCTCAAAGCCTAGACCACTTTATGAAGCATCCTAGCATCACACATCAGCAGTTTTCACTAAAATTCATTCAAGACAAAAATTTCTCTCCACTTCTGTCACAGACATCAGAGATGCACTTCTACACACCAGCACAGCCAGCATGCACTCTTTCACATACACAAGCAGGATGAAGACAGGGACCCTCCTGCGGATCCCTTTGGGACTCCAGGGAGTAGGAGAGGAATGCTTTTGAAACTTCACTGCAGTGAGCCATCCTTTTCTCCAACTTTGATCTTACGGACTAATTAGAAACTGTGCAGCTATGCAGCATGGATAGAAAGATGGATTTCTTCTATGGCTGCTCATAAAACATTGACTTCAGCTCTAAAGTGATAGTACACATGGCTCACTACCTGATTTCTACCTCCTCCAACTTAGTCCTCCCTCTTGATGCAGTTTAGAAATCCCTGGTGTTTGTCTGCATGTGCTCCCTTACTGTGGGATTCCCATAAATTTATCATATTCTTTTTCATTGTATTTCAAAGAGTCCTCAACCCTTTGTAATGCCTGTGACTTAAAAAGAAATGTCTTATTTTCATTTCAAGGCATCCACACAATATTTGACTTGCAGAGACAGCCATAGTTGCATATTCAGACTAGGCACAGTATATGGAGACATGCTGTCATTTGCACAATAAAGGACTGTGGATACAACTCCTAAGACAAATTTCAAGGATCATTCGATGTTCTTCTGGTTGGAACTATTTAAGTGAAATCACTACTGTACCTGTGTGCTACTTCAACTGAGCAGAGATAAGCACAAGAAGAAGAAGATGAGAGAGAAGTTCTTCAATTAAGAGGAAAAAGAGAACACAGGGTCCCATCCCTTCCATGCTTAACATGGTGTCCTCCAACAAAGGGATACACAAAGCTCTAAAAGTTTGTCTAAGTGAAATAGATGCGCTGGTTTATTTTGAGTTGGCTTACAACAAAATAAGGTTCTCCTGTATCCTCTTGCACAGTGGACTGACTAAACTTAACCCAGTTTATACTCCTTCTACAAAAGAGGCCAACTCAGTCCTGAGAGGCAGATAAATCCAGGGAGAGAAACGAAATATTTGTGGCTTTTGAAAATTCTTAGGCAAATGCAAGCACCCAGGAATGGGACATTCCTCATTGCCATGCTGATACACCATTCCACAAACAAACAAAAAGCTGGCTGTCTTGCTCCTGAACCTGCCATCAACTTTCCTATGCTTCTCTATCTTAGAAAAATTTAACAAAACCCAAAACCATAACTATTCACCAGGCTGAAATTAAACATAAGTTACCCTATTCTGTGAAGGCTGCACTGCAAGCATTGGAAGGGACTGTACAGAAATCCTGACAAAGTGCCTCTACTAATATTATCCCATAGACTGTGGTTATACTCAATAGCTAAACTCTGAGCAATGGCATAAACATGACCACACATTTGGAAAGGTGTTTGAGGTTTGCTCAGGATGTATGCTGTGCTGTAATTTTGCAGATAGTTGGCTGTCCACATTCAAAGGCATCAAATGACATCCAGCCAAGCACAGCCTGGTTTCTCACAGAAGAGAAAAGGTCTGACCTACCCATCTCTTACCAAGCTCAAGTAATCAAACAAAAATAATCCAATATGAAGGCTCAATGTAATATCGGTGCTTAAGTAAAAAGAAAATTCTCCCAGACTTTCATCTGGTGCCTTTTTTCACCTTCTTCCTAACCACCTCCTGGGACCTGAGGCAAGTGTGCAACCTCAACCTCGAAAAGACTGTGAAGTTGCTTTGACACTGAACAATGCATATCTGTGTATGACTCCTTTCCTGGTTTTGTTACCTTTGGTTTGGTCGTTCTTTTTCTGAAGTTTTTTTATGCTGTCATTCTCTACAACTTTCTGAATTTTCTCATAGTGTCTTAATTTTTGCACCAAGAGGAGTTGTAGTGTCCTCCAGTGTTTTGATGTGCCAAAAACTGTCAGTGGATGGGAACTCTGAAATCATCCTTTTATGGCAGAGCTCATTAGAAACATCTATACCAGCCAGGAAAATAAAAGAGAGAGAAGAAGACCTGCAAATTCCTTCATCACTTAGACATTGGGCTTTCCAAATAAAGAAGGAAATGTAAAGTCACTCCAAGAACATGCTCCAGTAAAAATTGTACAGTGGAAATACAAGGGTTTTTTTAAATGATTGACTATAGAGTCTGGGAGCTGACCACAATAGCTCCCATAGTGAGGCAAGCAACACCCATGTGAAGATTGTGATGGAAGCTACATAGTTAAATGCTCATGCATTGAAGTCTCCCTTGGGTGATTATTTTTGGCAGAGGAGTGGACAGAGATTGTAAAATGTACGTTTATTTTCATTTAGCTCTTTACTTACTCTCTCTGTAACACACCCTTTCCTAATACAGACATGCTTCATATCACAGACTTGGATATACAGCAAATATAATTATTATTCCTTACATTAACCTTACTTGCATGTTGAAAGCCACTCCACCAAAAACACTACAAAGATAATTAGCAATTCTTGATGAGACCACATGCCATGAAAGCTGAGGCTTTAGGGTCATACTGCTCTGCTTGCATGAGGTACACTTGTCCTGGGACCCTTTGACAGTAAAACAACCTCCTTCCTCCCAATAGAAATAGGACTGAAAAAGCCTGAAATGAAAAAACCTGTGCTATGCCTTGGCATACAATTGTAAATGAACTAAATTATAAAACCCGCTTAGAAACTGATGTCCCAGTGTGTCTTCATATAAAAGTAAATATATTCAAGTTCATCATTTATCCAGAGAGAGGAAGTGCACTGCACTAGCAAGAACTAGCTGTAGCACCAACAGTATGTTTGCCTTCCCTCCTTCCCTGCCTGGAAGTTACATGATCTGTTACACTGAGAAATACAAAGTGTCTCCTGATCCTCTCTAAGGGTCGCTTATCTACACTGGGGTACTGTTGTAACTGCAGATGTCCAAGAAGTTCATCTTGTCCTGATAGAGGCTTTTTTCCCCTAATATTCATAACAAATTTGCTTGCCACTGTTCACATATAGCAAATGTTTTCCACTCCTACCTCTTTCTCCCATCATTGGTTGCATGCATGCTGCCACCTCCCAACTTCTCTCCTATTCCTGCAGCTTCCCTCCTCACATCTCTCTTCTTCTCTCCTACTGTCACTTCTTTTCTTTTGCTGTACTTCAGAGCCAAAGCTGTACTTCAGAGCCAAACAGAGCAGTACAAAGATTCCTTCCAAAACTTAGCCTGAGAACCACTTTCTAGGTGGGAGCTCATAAGTCCATCTTTCATAGTCCCAATTCTTCCTCTTCTTTATCTGTGTCCCTCACCCCCTGCTTAGACAACGCATCCTCTCCAAACTACACCTTTTCCTGTAAGCGACCTTCCCTACTCCTGGAGCATTACTCTTACCCCCCTCTCCAAAACAGCCCGAAAGCAAACAATCCAGCAGCCAGAGAAGCAGAGAGGTCCTAGGCTGCAGCTGTTAGTTTCATGCCAAACCCTTGTACGATCGCCTGCATCCAGCCTCAGAGCCCCGACAGCAGCAGTTTTTCTAAAACTGCAGATCGCCTATTCATTTCAGTGAACCAAATTTACTTACAATCAAGATATATTTTCCCGCATGTCACCTGCTTTATAGATGTTTCATGCCAGTACTTTCAAACCCCATCCCCCACTTTTCCCCTACTGTTCTGAAAATAATGCTTTTCTGGTTTTAAAGGTAAAAGGGAAGGGGCAGTGAAATAAGTCTGAGCCTCTGGGTAGAAGAGGGACTTTGCAAAATACGGAGATGAAAGGGAAGAGAAATAAGTTCCTCACCCAGTGCGGTGACGCACAGCACCAGCTGTGGTGGCCGGGTCATGGCTCTGCGGGGTGCGGGCTGGTCCCACCCGGGTGCGCGGCTCTGGAGGGGACGTGCCCGGCTCTTCCTGCGGGCTCCGCTGGAGCTCTGAGACCGGGCTCGGGCTCCTGCTGCCTTGGAGGAAAATTCCCACCTCCTGCTCGGGAAGGCTCGTATGGGTCCTAGAGCCACCCTCCCTTCCTTGCCTCCTCCTCCTCCCGTTTTGCATACCGCTCCTGCACGATCAGCAAATTCACAAGGCAGTTGCTTCAGACACGAACACATCCACCTATAAATTTTCAGGCATTAGTATTCACTAGGACAAGATGAATTCATAATTTTACTGGGTTGTTCCCCTCTCTCAGTCTTCCCTTGCAGCTGGCCCAATGATACACACGAGACTCATGCAGCCCCTGGACTAAACTCAGCTCGCGTTTAAGATGATAGAGAGGATCCCCACGGCCTGGAAGTGTGTTTGCTGACTGCCCTGAAAGAGAAATTGGACCTATTTACACAACCTAGATTCCCACCTTTCTTCCCTTAGCGTCACTTACAACCACGTAACTCCCGAGCAAGACAGCCTCTGTGGGAGACACAGTGGGGACCTGCAGCACAGCAAAGTGTCAGTTCTCCACCTGCCAGCTTGGGCATTCGCTCCTTAAACACTTAACTTTAAACTCCGTTCCCCTCTGGACCATCAGCATTTCAATTGCACTAGTTCACTCCACCTTCAATTTCTTTGCAGGTGTGTCTTTCCTTCATGTGGAGTTTATTCTAAAATTTATGTTCTTTTTATAGTCAGAATGCATTCTTTATGACTAATTCTCCAGGTGAATACTCTTACTCTGAATTAGGAGTGTTTTAGTCCAAATTAGCATAGTTTATTGTGGCTGTTGTGAATTTAACAGGTAGTACCTGAGTCTTGAGTAAAATACAATCCAAAATGTAGGAACTGGGGAGATTTGGAGCTGGCATGAATTAAATAAAGCCCTTATATGTCTGGTGGGCCCAGCACTTTCAAGGCAGAAACTTGCATTCCATGTTTAATTGTGGTTCATATAATAGACTAAAAGTTTGATTAATTTACTTAACCTTCTCTGAGTCTTCCACCACTGTCTATGCAGCACTCAAGGGTAGATTTTATTTTTGTATCTTAGTCATTTGTTTGGATGAACAAAATTGCTTTTTGTTCAGCAACACAACGCTGCTTTCAGAAGATTTACAGAGGCATATTTTTTAACACAGCCTGGATGATTTGGAAGTAAACATCATTCTGAGGCTTTCTTCTATGGCCACCTCAATTACAAAAGTATGGTAGCAGGAAAGACAGACATTATTAGTTGCTTACTAGTTAAATTTATCTAAACTGTTTCCCAAGCAAAGTAATAGACCAAGACAAACTGAAATATTGAGCAAAAGCTTGACCAAAAAAACCCCAACAACAACAACAAAAACAAAAAAAACCCCAAACAAACAAAAAAACCACACAAGAGAGAGATTAAAAAGCTGCCAGGTTTCCATCTCTTCATAAATAAATATTTTGGCTCAGGCTTTGGGATTTAAAAGCAGGTAATTTTTTACTCCCAATTGGTAAAAAGTAGAGGCACCTAAGGAAATTTCCATACTTATCTAAACCCTCCCATGAATAGAAATGTAAACAATCTATATCTTCAAGGAATTGGTAACAGCAGCAGACACTGCTTCTGTTAATACTCAGTTTTAAAGAAATTCATGTTTCCCGTGGTTATGGAACTGGTTTTCATTTAGTTTGGCAATGACACATGAATTGTGAGGCTCATTACAGAAATGTGAGGCATTCTATAAGAAAGAGACAGATGCATGTGTTGCTTTTAAGCAGAGGGCAAAAGAAGAAGACAAGGTGACCAATCTCTGACCAACTGCCTCATTAGACACTTTTGAGAGGTTGACTCCTGGCTAAGCAAAGTAGACCTTGGTCTACTGAAAGGTCCATAATTAATCCTCAACAAGATAATCCACATCTGTCAAGCAAAGGATTCACTCAGACCAGACTGTTATTTTAGGCAATCAAGGATTTTAAAGCTAAAGGACAGAAAAACAGGTATTTCACAATGAAAAACACAAGAAGATATAGAGTATGAAAACGATAGGAGTCAGAACAATGCCCAGCATTTAGAAGTGGGATAGGAATTACAAGCAGGTGCCACTCACCAACAGTGTGCAAGTGATACAAGAGCATGCAGAGAAAGGGAAAAAACCCACCACCACCACCAACAAAATGGCAGCAACACAACTAATGCAGAGGAAACCTCTGTAGAAGTAATTAGGAGGAGTGGACAATGCTGCATCATCAGAGAGCTGAACTGCCAGTCTGGAAGCATCTGGGACAATTACAAGCTTTTAAATTGGGCACTTAGGTACTAGAGCACTGCCAGAATCTGGACACCAGCAACTGAAAAAACCCACTGGTCTTAAATAATGATACCATCTTTGGCTCAGCAACACAGGAACAGCCTACTGGAGCCCAGGAGAGGGAAGCAGAGGTGCTTAAACTGTTCTTACATTTGTCTGAAGGCATCCGCTATTGCAAACACAACACAGAAATCTAACCCATCTCAAAAGCATTTGGAACACAGTTGCAAGACAAGTTCCCACCATGCTACCAAGAAATGCCTCAGAACTGAAGGAAGATGAGGCACTTAGCTGCTAAGCAAGCAGAGCTTCAGCAATGAAGATCCAGTCAGTGCCATGAAAAAGGAGTTTTCACTTACATGGATACTCAGGGGACAAAAATTATAAACAGTGGGAAATATTTCCCATATAAAAGAAGAAAGCATTGAGTGGTGATTGATCCAAAATACATTTCTACATGGGACACCAAACAAGACAAATGTTCATGCAGCTCCAACAGCACTTTTGAGAGATACTGTTCCCTCTTCCCATGGTGCATAGAAATATACAGCATCTTTTTGATAACCTAGCCAGTACAAAAGTCTGTATCATGACATTTTGATCCAAGAAAAATATGAGAAAAATGCAGAGATTTCATAAACCTTGCATGAGAATCGAGGTGTAGGGCAAAAGTTAAAAAATATTCCTTATGATGGAAATAATATCCAGCAGAGCAAGGTGAATGGGGTGAGATGGCCCAGACTAAGATAAAGGAGTACAGAATTGTTTCAAACAAACACAAAGTATGTAAAGAAATTTGTGCTCAGTCAGCCCAGCTTAGCATCCTGAATACTGGTCTACAAAACTCCTTAACAGACATAGGATTTGACTACTACAAAAACATCTGGAAATCTGAAGACATCAACCAAAGATGTCTCAGTGACAGAGATGGTATCTAAGCACAAAACTAACTTGTCCTTGGATTCTTCCACTAAGAATATTGGTAACATTTTTAAAGTTGTGTAGTCAGACTTTGAGACCAGTCACTTATCCATAGAACAAACTTGGTGTTAGTGTATATAAATAAAGAAAGAAGATTTGGCTTTACTCCATAGCCATTAAAACTTCGTGTCTTCATGCATGGAAGAACTTTGTGACCTGACACTGATCATAAAACTCTTAACAGCCTAAGGGACCTGGAAATTCTCAGCCTAACCTTTCCACAAGCAAAAAAAGCTACAAAAGTATTTTGGTTTCAAATATATGATTTCAATGTTCCATAAAAACTAAGCAAGATCTGATGATGATTAGACACATGATCTCTGGAGTACTTTACAAAGGAACTATGAAGAAAATATATCCAGAATCAGATTTTGTATGTGTTGCACACACAAGCTCTTAAAGAAAAAACATCTATCTGGTGTCAGACAAAATGTGAACTTTGATTGTTACAGACATTTCTGAGGGCACACCTCTACAAAAAGTGATTGGGGCCAGTGCCACAGATAACAGCAGTTGCTCCAAGTTATGTATAATAGCTAAAAGTCAGGCTTTACCCCTTGAAATTATAATAGGTTAAAAAGGGTTAAATTGAATTGTTAAGTGTGACTTTGTTTCAACGCAAATTAAGTCCTCGAACATCAGGCAAAAAAAAAAAAAAGTGTTAAAAAGGACATGCACAGAACCATTTATGGATTTAAAAATCTAAAAATAGGACCAGTGATATTTTACACCAGCCTCATATGAACAGCAAGTTTGAGGAAATTGTGCTTGTGCTTGTTACACAGAACAGACAGAACAGGACAGAAAGAGAGGTAAAGGTGTAGGTGGTGAAAGGAGAGGCAAAAATGCTGATGCCCTACCGCAAAGGCAGCATAGATTTTTCATTGCTGCAGGGAGAAAACAAACTTACTTGTGTCCTAAACTATCAAATTCATCCCTGTGTGGAAGAAAATCTAAGAAGTCGTTTGTCCATGGCAGTACTATCCTTGCTGCATTTCAGAGTATCTGTGTTAGTAATGTCTGACAACAAGGCACCTTTAATGAACATGAGATTTAGCAGTTTGCAGTGAAGTACATACAACGCATGTCACTCACTCTAAGTGCCCATAATTTCCAGCACAACAGGTCAGGAGAAAGCAGTGTCAAAATAATAAAGCACCTACAAATGAAAGATGATAAAGGCCATATTCAGCCCTGTTAAATCAGAGTATGGAACCAGCAAAGCATGGCTTGTCATTTGCTGACATTTCATTCAAAGGAAAATTGAAAACAGGAGGGCCTATGCTACTAGGAATGGATGTCAAGATCTCTTGAGGACTTGTAGCTCTCTAAGGAGACAGATGAGGAAAAACAGCAATCCAAAAAATTACTTGAAGTACCTGGAGGCCGTGTCATTTGCTTAAAACAGAAAACTCATACCTGTGAAACAAAGGAGGCAAAACAACAGAATGGATGCCAAGACAGTTCAAAAGTCACAGGAGTGTGTCACACAAGGAAGGCCACCCTGTGGGTCAGTTGCTGTGTAACATTCCCAGGAAATTGCATTTTCTGAAGAGCCTGCTACATACATTTAGAATTACTGATGTCATCTGGCAACATATATGACCAGAACTCCCTAAGAGCCTATGGATGCAAAAACATTCTTCTTTCAATAGCACCTTAAGCTCACAGATACCTGAATGACTCACAATTTCTTACTGAGATCCTGAGTTTAAATCACAAGCCATGCCCCACAGCGATGGCTAAACCATCTGCTCTTGCAGCAACATCACAAAAAGGCACTTAGTGTTTCCTATAAGGGCCTGGTGTTATCTAGTACAGAAACCACGTATGAAGGAGAGCTGGATCTCAGTAAAGTACCACAGCCCAGCCACAGAGCAACTCTTCATTGATCTGTGAGGGAATTCAAAGAGTGACATGGGAATCAATATGCAACATTTTCTTAAACCAGGAGACCACTTCACCTGTTTTCACTAGCTTTTTTAAAGAAACTGTCAAGATGTGCTGTGAAAACATTTAAATGGGAAGATAGTGCCTATAAACAAGCATTTTAATAGCAACATTAGTCAAGTGGTCTTGTTGATTGATGGTGGGGATTAGGCAGGTTAGATGAGTTCCAAGAGAATGTGTGTTGCATTTTTATTTTCTATTATATGGTCACAAAATTTTATTCAAGTTCTGAGTCATTCATTTCTATAACCAGCCATATTACTGTTCAAGTAATAAATTTTTGACAGTTTCAGATGATGTGGTGCCACCACCTTCCTAAGTTAATAATTCATTAGTGTTTCTTGTATATTTCCAACATTCCAGCATGCTTATCTATTGTTTCAGCTTTGGATACTCTTGAGTTGATTCCATGTGTTACTATTTATGCAGGTAAGTGAATCACTGAATACCAATTAGAAGGGACCTCAAGGATCCCCTGGCCCAAACTTTATTGGCAAAAACACTGTGTAGACAAGATGGCCCAACACCACCCTGTCCAGACAAACCTAAAAATTGTCCAATGTTTGGGAATACACCGCTTTCCTGGGGAGATCATTCCAATGGCTGATTGTTCTTGTGAAAAATTTTCCTCTAGTGTCTAATAAGACTCTCTCTTGGAGTAACTTGTACCAATTACCCCTCATCTCCTCTGTGTGATGCCTTGTAAAAAGAGAGTCTCTCTTTAAAAAAGAGTCTTCTTTTAGTCACCCTTTAAATACTGGAATATGGTGATAAGGTCTCCCTTAAGCCTTCTTTTTTCAAGGCTGAACAAACCCATCTTTCTTAGCCTTTCCTCACACAGCAGGCTTCTCAGTCTTTTGAGGATCTTTCTGGACCCTCTCCAGCCTGTTCACATCTTTTTTTGCATGGCAGGCACCAAAACTGAGCACAGATTCTGTGTGTGGCCTTCCACGCCCCTTTAAAGTCTTATTAAAGCCCATGGTTTTAATCTCAATATACTACTTTAGGTCTAGTAAGGCATACAAGATCCAGCTTCTATACTGAAAAGCCCACAAAATTCTGTATTACAAGTGGATAGCACTGAAGAAGTCCAAGCAGTTGATCAAACCAAACTTCACCATTTCTGACTTTCCCAGTGAGAATATCCATAGCAAAGTCTCAGAAGTAATGCAGACATACAGTAGGTGTGTCTGAATTCAGAGTGCCATGGAAGACTGAATTGTACAAGCTCAGCTTGGAGGCAGAAAACAAACTCTTTGCTCTCTCCCCTTTTCAATTATGAGTCCATTTGCCTGTCTGAAGCTCCTGGTTAAAAAATACATCTTGAGACATCTTGTGACTGACTTTGCACATTGGAGTTTATGGAAAAGTTCTTCTCACCTGCATCTGATGATTGGGGACCAAAAGACAGAAAAGAACTTTCAAAAGGTGATAGGAAAAAGGGTAGGAAGAGAGAAAGGATTTTATATACTTCCTGTTCTGAACTAATCATGTGGCTAGGTGGTGTGCAATTGTGCACTGTACTAAGAAATCAAGACCAAAATATTCTTGAAGAATCACTATGAATTTCTGCCATGTCTGAATTCCTCCAGGAATTCTTCTGGTATTTCATTTCTGGGCTATGAGGAGGCAACTACCTGCCTCATTCTCAGGTATGTGGCTCAATATTTGTAGTTGAGTCACTAGCACTCAATCTGCTGCATCATCATCATTATCATGTGCACTATTTTGCCAAGAGACAGATGTGGCAGATGATCAACACAAAGCCCAGCAGAAAGCAGTCAGGACAAGGATTAGTTATGCCCTTACCTGCTCCTTGTTACTCCTGCCTCTTGAGCTAGAGCAACACTTTTTAAGAGATGCCTGCCTGTTACTACTGAGATTTCAAGGGTGCCTTTCAGGTGATCCTGGAGGTCTCTGAACACCCTGCTTCAAACAAGTTCCTTCAGCAGCTTTGGTAATATACACAAAAATGTCTCAGCCCTTACAAGCTTTTTCCTCTAGAGGCTGTTAATACATCTATTATTATATTAAGCTTCCATCATAACAACAGTTTCTACTCAGACTGCTCATTAGTTACCTCCTAATGATATCCTAACCTAGTCTCTGCATAGGCAGATATTTACTATCTCTGTGAATTACTTCAAAATCTTTTGTTTGCTCCTTTGTTCCTTTTTCTCCTCATCCCACCAATGAGAAGAAATATTCATAGTCCTCAAGAACTTTGGTGTCCATGTATGGTAGGAAAGTGCTTTTTGTTCTTTCTTAGAAGAAATAGAAAATTGAGTCACAAAGATATAAACAAGCAAGTCCTAAAGGCATTTAGATACCTAGGCAGACAGATACACAACTGGTCCCTTTATTATCAACAGGATTTAGGCCTTAGAAAAGCCAAGCAGTGAAAATGGTCTCTTCAGATCTTCCTATTGTCAGTTAAGGGAAGGACTCCTAGATTTCTTCCAGCTTCTGCCAGATCTTGGTCTGAAGGGTGTTGGATTGATAGCCTGAGAGAGAGCAGCTTTGGAAATCCTGAAAAAGGATTTCACCCTCCTAGACACACTTGAACAACACTAGCAGCTTACAACTTTTGTGACATTTGTGACAATGAGGCACAACTGTTAAGAGTGACTGTAGTCTCTGTGTCTGTCCAACCAGTGGCCTCTCTCTCTGCCTGCTCTGTAAATCTGTTGTCTTTTGTATCATACTGAGTTGTTACTGTGGTTTTTAACCAGTCATAGATATATTTTATACCTTCCATCCTAAATGTAAGGCACAGCTCTGCAACCTGAAATTAAATACAGGCGAAAATGCACATTTAGGAGTGAGGAATAAACTCCTACCAGCCATGCCATTATGTGGCAGGTCCAGTTCATCTTCTGATTCAGGGTAAAGGATAGAAAAATGTGAGTCTATTTGCACTGGGTAGACATCAGATGTTAATAGATTTCAGTCTGTCTTCAAGTCAGTTCAAAGCCATCTTCTGCACTAATCCTCTAAGTTGTGTTACCTCTGAGGGACACAGAGCTACAGAGAATACATCTCATCTCCTACAGAATTTCCATAAGATAGTATTCCAGACACAAGGCTATTTTTGCAGCCTGTAAGTGCAGCTGTGCACTTGATTCTGGCAATGTTACCTTTAAAACTACTGACTTTAGTGTAAGCTCTCACTTGCCTCTTGTAGCACTGAGTCACTTTTTGGTTCCTAAAGCATCTGCTATAAGTATGATAATCACATGGGGGCTTAGAAGGGCTGTAGATGTTCCTAGTGAACTTCACAGCTTGGTATGGGCAGGAAAATACTCTCATCTACACTCAGAATTAATCCCTTCCAGAAATGGTCTTGGACCTTGCTGCCTGTGGTCTTAGCTTCACACGACCTCCTTGGGCCCAGCTACGTATATAGGCTATGTGAGCAGGCAAATAACAATAAATAAGATGCATTTGCAGTCCTCAAAGGCTGGTTTCTATTTTAGCATTTCTGATAAAAACATTAAATCTCAAAATATCACTGAGCAAGATTAATCTAAATGCCATGAACACAAGCACCATGATCATTATGAATGCAATCATAATGACTTACACAGAGCCTTTGATGATCCCATCCCAATACAGTGGCACCTGCAACCCTGAATAGGATTCATAAAGCAAACTAGACAGAGTATTTTTGGTTAAAGTGTGTTTTAAGAACAGCAGGAAAAAACATAACACAGAGACAAACCCATTTTTAATATTGTGCTATACCAGCATAAAAGTGCATCTAGAAAAACAGACTAAAGAAACTTTCCACAAAATAAAATTACATAGTGCAGCATGATGAATTCAAGCTAAAGAAGGCATCCAAAAGCAATAACAGCTGCCATCGTTCCATGCCTCCATGTTCCATGCAGCACACAGGTAGGCTGGAAAACTTTGGTTTATAGAGGTTTATCAAGCAATGCTGTGATAAATCAGGGTGGTGGAGGGGTAAAGAAGAAAGGAGCAAAAAA
>VWYP01005975.1:65171-99699 GCA_013400435.1 Pycnonotus jocosus | reverse complement strand
AAAAAAAAAAAAAGCAATATAAACAAAGGCCTGAAGGTTACACCACAGCTTGTCATTTATGCCTCCACTACACTGAGTTGCATGTGATTTCTGCTGGTTGGTTGTTACAGGGCTGTCAATGTTTCATTAACATTACACTGAACCATGGAGAAATTCACTCTGATGTACAGTAGATGTTTCAATAGCTCCTGAGGACACTGTTTTTCCCTTTGATGAGGAGGATCTTCATAGCAGTACGCTCTGGATATATAGCTAGTAAAAAGTACAGGCTGTATCACATGACTCTACAGATGCTGTTGAAAAAGAGCAAGATAATCTATTTCAAGACTGAAATCCTACATCTTTTCCCAGTTGATCCTTACTTCAGTGTTGTCAAAGCTCTCCCAAAGCTTTGTGTTGTGTTAGAGATCTCCTCATGGTCTTGTTATTCTGATTGAAAAAATGACCCTATGTGAACATACACTCCCTGTGGAGTCCGATTCTCGAGTTCAAGTGTGCATAGCGCAATATAGACATTCTTGAAAATAAAAATAGATATTGAAATGCAATATAAATGAATGACAGTTGATGTGTCTGTCACTATTTATACACACAAATCGTAGAGTGGCAAGTTTCAGGGACATAGTTTCTTCTCCATGATTACTCTGTTCTGCACCAATTTTCCAGTTTGTCAAAAGCTAATTACCACAATCCTTAAAGTGGGCTGCAAACACTGACTGTGTTGTCCTCCAGTGCAGGCCTCCAGTTTTCAGGGATAATGACATTGTCTGTATATTTCTCCTAAACCAGAGGAGGAACCAGGAAATGCATGGAAAATCAGCTATTAGTGTAGATTATTGTAACATATTCTTAAGGTAAGTCATTACGGCAACCTGTCATCTCTCCTGCATTACAAGAGACACCAGTAATTACTCTTAGATTTCAAAAGCTTGGTGAACATAATGACATACATTTGTATTCTACATGCTTATTTTACCAAAATGAGATTCTCAAGCTCATTAAATAAATTCCAGAATTTTCTATCATACCAGGAAAAGACTTAAGTGTCAAAAAGAAAATGTAGCTGGCCATAAGGCCAACTTCTGTTATAACGTCTGTTTTTTCATGATTTTCTATTATACTTCATTTTCAGATATATTGTAGAAAATGAGTGCTAAAGCTGGTTTGTACTTTGCACAGAATAATCAGCCAGAGTCTTTCCCAAAAGCTGTGAATATAAAGCAAGAAATCATTTGGCCAAGCGTCAAATATTCAACAGGTCTTTCTCCTCAAAGAGCAAGATGCCTTGCATAAGAAATGCTTTGGCACAGATTCTGGCTATAGCAAACAAAAATTATTTTTCAAATTTGCATAACCCTGATTTTATAATAAGGTTGCTGTGTGTTCTCTTTTGAGGGCCATACACCACCACCCCACTGCCTCTTTGGAATTCTGTCACAAAGCAAAGCCTGCTCCAACTCCAAATTTTAAAAAAGCAAGCTTCTGCATACTCACAGCCATTACAGAGGTCTGATATTGCAAGTGTGGTTACACTGGATTTAGGTGCACACTAATAATAATTGTTAAGGATGACCATTTGATTAGCGGGAAGCAATAGACTATCAATTCATGCAGAGGAATCACAAAAGATGTGATTTTTTACAATTTTACCTCAAAAATTAGCTGGTGTAGGTGCCAGGTGAGGAAGCACATGCATTAATAAACAAGCAGAATACTGTCTTCTACACCCTCAAATGCTAGGAAAAGCAACTGTGGTAGCAAAATATCTTCACAAACTCTATCTGCTTAAATTATATTTGCCCTGAGTGCCATAATATCCTGAGTAAAGTGTTCCCTTAAACCCATGTGATGGTATGTTCTTCACCATTTCAATCCAAAAGGCCATGCACTCAAACCCTATAACTTCTTGATGACCTTGGCATGTGCAGATGGCAGTGGTTTGGATACCATGCAAGTCAGAAGATAAAGAGTACACCATATTACAGGCCATTTAATAAAATAATTCAACCCCATTTTGGCATTTACAAAGGCCAAATCCCCCTAAGCTTTAGTTTGTACAGAAGATACTGCTCCACACTGTAGCAGACCTGGAAGACAGACAGTAATGGAAAAGTGTTTTGAACAGAAAAGACATCTGTGGACATGGCACTTGAATATGAAGCAAATCCACACCTCTCAAGCAATGTCAAACCATCTCTTATATGCCCAGATCCAAGTTAAAGCTACTACAGACTAAGGGGTCACATCAGCTGCTGCTTGTGGACATAAGCCATTGAAGAGCATCTCCCAAGCCATCTCTGAGGAAGAAAGCTGCAGGAACATTCTAAAGTGACATTTGCTTGGTCATTTAATAAAGATGATCAGAAAACAGCACAGAAACTCACAGGATCTTGATGCAGCAAAGCATCCTTCGCTAACAGCTGCCTGAAATGAGATGGCTGAGCTGAACTTTTCTGATGCTGCCTAATCCAGGACTGACAGGAGCAAGAGTGAAACTTCTCATAAGCTTGTCTGGAGGTTTTGTGCTTCACTACATAAGACAATAGATATTTCTGCAATCCCTTAAAATTTACTGCAGAAGGATACCACAGTGGGTAACATATACAGAACTACAAAAGTTAATTATCTGATTCATTGTGCAAAAACCTAGTTTCCTGGTTGCAGACAAACAGTTCCTTTTAGCAAGGTGTTTAAATGCATGATTAGGATGAATTGCATCTCAGTTTTTATGGACTACTCTTACTGTATACATTTATTCATATCAAGATCTCCATTCTGAAACTGAATAGCAACTGAATTTGGTGTAAGGTTTCTGTTCCCATAACCTTAATTACTGCATGGTCCTAAAAAATTTACTTCAACAGCTGCCCATGTTTTCAACCCAACTCCTACAGTTTCTACATCTGTAAGCTTTTCTCACATCTTTTGCAACAGCTCTTTCAGTAACACATTCAAATCTCACTTACCACTTGGAATGAAGCTCCAGAACTTTGAAATCCTGGCACCCACTTTAGTCTCAAACTGATGTTGCATGTGTCTGCATCTGCAAGTAAATATATAAAAGAAGGCAAAGAAAGGTTATACCACAAGTTTATACAAACTCATGTAATAGCTTTTACTCATCATGCCCCTGAGTTTCATAAGGCCAGATTTCTTTCTGATACAATTTCTCTACAGCTGACAAAAAAATTCCCACCCTCTGGTATCAGAGCTGCCTTCTTTTTCCTCTTGTGAGTGGGCTTTGTGGCTAGTAAAGGAAAGCAACTGAGAGTTGTTGTCTTTCACATAGGAGGGGTAGAAGTAGAAAAGTTCTCTTGGAGGAGTACACCAAATGACTCGTGCAATTACAATGCACAGAAATTATTAAACTTCACATTTCATGGAAGCTTTGCACTACTAGAAAAATTAGGTGGGTACATAGTTTTAATACACCTTATATAGGTAGAAACAAACCCACAGAGAGATCTTAAGAAACTTTTCCCAGCTTAAATAATAGGTGACAAAAGCATAATGAAGAGAACAATAGAGACTTCTTAAATCTATCTCTGATTTGGTTTAGGCATGGGGCTTCAGCCCCTTACTGACATGGATCCCATGCAAAACCACCAATAACAGGGAAAATGGGAAAGCTCCTGTTATATTTTTAGTCTGTCATAATTTTCTAATAGGGAGTAAAATTCATGCTTAAAATAATATTTTGGGGGTTGAAATTTATATTAGGAGTGGAAAGTTTATAAGCATTATTTTTAGATGAGAAAGGTGATCTGGTCATTTATTTCTTGGTCTTTTTCCACCTAATACTCAAAATTATAAACTCATGTTCTGAATGTTTAGCATTGGACAGATGGTTCTACTTGAGCTGGACCCAACTAAGTATTATCCAGTAACTAAGAAAAGAATACTGGTAGGGCTTTTTACTTCTTGGTTGTCTCCAGATTTCTCTTAATTTCTCATTGTTGAACAAAAAAAATACAACAACTTGCCCAAATCATTAACCTCACTGTTTAAGGAACGCTTAGCAGTAGCAGGCTGTTTATTCACTCAAATCCTAAATAAACCATTTGTAGCAGTTTTGATAACTTCCATTAATCTCCACAAATAAGCTAATTTTATTTCTACGTAGTTTTGCATTAAGAAGGAAAAAATTCCAAAATCCCATCAGAAATGTTCTACTTGGGATTTTTCCTGCACCAAAAAGTAGTGGCTAGCTTCCTGGAAAACCTGGCCTTATGATCAGATTTGTTGACTTTACATCAAAGGGGTTCACCTGTGACAGATTTGCTTCCCATACCACTGGGGAGAAACAGGCCAGCAGCATGTGAGACAACTTTCTTGGCAAATATTGTTTCTCTTGCAACTGGATTCTCAGGTGTAACAAGTCCACAAATGCCCCTTTGTGGCACACCAGGGCTCTTTTCATTGCTGCAGCATTCAGATGCAACTATCTGCATTTTCCCAGGCTGCAGAAATATCTGGGTTTGGTGCCTAGGGCTAGTGATCCAGGGGGAAAGACTGCAGCTCTGAGGTTCCAGTCTAGTGTCAAATTTCTCCAGACATCACTGAGGGACAAACCAGAGCACCACCATGGTCCCAGAAGTTATTGGAGTGTAGTAATATGGAAATACATAGGATGGTGTTTCTAAGAGTGGACCATATTGAAAAACCTTTGTTTGAAAGAATATCTCCCGACCTCTCACTATCAAAGAAAACATCAATGCTGGAGAGCAGTGAACTTAAACATTTTTGTTTTATGAAGAGTAAAACATTTTGTACAACTAGTTCCAAAAACATTTTGCTCCTATTTTAGGCCTCTCTTAACTCTGTGTGTGCTTTGTGTTATCTTCCATAATAGCCACAGAATCTCTGAGGAGACAACAGCTTCTGTCCTCCTACTATCAGTATCAGAGAAACAATGAGAGAAACAAAGCCAAATATTGTGTAGTCTGGTTGCCAAAACAATCCTGTAGGAAACAGAGTCACACTTTCAAAGGGAAATACAGGATTTGAACGTCAGTCTCCAATGTCTCAAACGGGAGACATTCTACCACCTATTTCTTCCTCCAGACTACTTGACTTAATTTTTTATGACTGGTCCAACCTTTGTTTTTTAATCTCACTTTATAGATTAAAGATAATTACGGAGCTAAGGTGCTATTTATAGAAACCTAAGACATATTCCCTGTTGAATAAAGTACTTGCTAAAAATAAAATCACTCTAGCTAATGAAAAGAGAGAAAATTATCCATAGCCAATTAAAAAAGAATGGGAGAGTGGGAAACAGGCCTGGGTAGGAATATGGAAAGCTTTCATCATTCAATACATTATTAATCAACATAATTAAAAAGTAGTTAACATTCTAGTGCCCGGTTTTGTATGGTTTTGTTAGTCCACAGAGAAGGTAGAACATGATAGTGCAGACACTCTCAGGAAATTAAAAAGAAAAACAAAGCTTTTAATTTCTTTACATCAGGCATACAGTGTTCTTCTCAAGGAGGGTAAAGACATTCTGAAAGGGCTGGTGTTAGAGCCGATCAATATGGCTGGGAAGGGTCCCTTGACAACATCTCCCGTCTCCTCTCCAGATTGCCCCTCTGGAAAGTTCAAAGCACAGAGAAGTGTGCTCCAGCCTCAGTTTCACAGAAAATTTTTATCACTTTTAATCACACTCAAATTAGGCATCAAAAAATAGTAGCATAATGGAGAGTACTGGGGAAATCTCTCTAGAGAGCCTTGTTCATTTTCACAGGTCTCAGATTTGTAAACACACCTGTTTGCAAAGAGAGCTACACTGCCAGCTTTAACTCCATGACACACGGGCGCTGGAGCCTGTAACCCTTCCTGACACCCATAGTGCAATCCCCAGAACACAGAATCAAGTTTGGGACCAATTCTTTTGATGAAGTTCTGCAGCAAACACAGGGTGAGAACTACCCTGAAATTATTTATGATAACAACCTCAAAGACAAACTTGAAAAAGGGGACTGTGGTTAGTACAGGTGATGAAGGATTTAACAGATGGCTTGAGCATCAATAGGCACTGAAAAATATACTAGAAACAGAAAACAGTCTTCCAGCTTTGTGGATTTAAAATGCATCATTTTATAGATGTGAAAAGCATTACCAATCATACAGCTGTTTTCTTAACTTTTTCTTAATGTCAAATCACATTTGAAGCCAAGACCTCAGTTACGGCCCTGGAACCCGAAGTTAGAGTGGAATCCCCAAAAGCTTTGAGTCTGGGCTCACATAACCACGTCCAAAAAGGAAGATCCTGAATCCATGGGGCCCAGAAACCTACAGCATGCAAATATTAATGGGTTGCATGCACTGTAGATTTTCCCAAGTCAGTCCTTGCTGATTTGTCTGAGAAACTGAGAAAAATGGAATGGACTTGTGGCCACTGAAAGCCCAGGCTCCCTAGCAGCCTGTCATGAAAGCCAGCAGAGCAGTGCAGGCTCCACACAAACACTGCTGAAAGCAGCCACCCAAGGAATGGGGTTGAGGTGATAGCACTACATTCATCACCCCTGAGAGACAAAAATTGCACCCAAAAATGGGTGCTATGTGTGCTGCTGCTGACAGGCCAACAAACACAGCAGCAGTACCAAGTGGCAGAGTTCCAGGGGTGGCAGGAGTGAAAACTGCTGGAGTTAAAGGGCTGTAAGACTCTGCTATGGACAGGATACAAGAGGCTCTGTAAGCCTCCAGGAACGAGTGGAGCTGCCAGGTACCTCATTCACCTCCAGACAATCGTCCCTCTGCCCAGGGCATGTGTAGAGCCAGTGCCAGGTTTGGGGAAAAAGAAATGAGATAAAATAGCACCATCCTGAGACAAGTAGCCAGCAGAGCCCTCACTGACTGCAAAATCCATTCTAAGTCCATGTACACAAGAGAGTTATAAAGCTTAGGCACTTGAATCAACCCCTGTGATCCAAGTTTGACAATTTGACTTTATTGTGCCTGCATCTTTAGGTATCTCCGCCCTTTAAATGGGCTTTACAGATGTGAGGACAGCAGCAGGTGAAAAGCAGAGGACCAGCACTATCATTTGCAAACAGTGGAAACTAAGCAAAAAAATTAATCGATCATGTTAAATAATCCTCCAGTCTTTTTCTTTTAATGTATACCTTCTCCAGTGACTTCTGCTGTAGGGTAGTATTTGCATGTGAAACATGCAATTATGAGCTCATAAGGGACAAATGAAATCACCTACTTAACTTTGTGACAATTACATGAAAATGTAGCTCTCAAAAATACATGTCCTTATATGAGGTATGTTCAGATTATCCAACACCATTAGAAAATTATTTTTGTCATTGAATTTTACAACTTTTTACAGTTTTAAAAAGTCTGTTAAATTGCAAAGAATTTGTGTGATTTTTGTTATTGTTATTCCACAGGTCCTCCTTTTACTTGAAATTCATCTCTAAAGCAGGAATTATGCTGTTTCAGTTATATCATTGCTCTGAAAAAAAAACTTAACGCAGTTTTAACAACATACTGACATGGTTTTCAAGAACATAAACTCTCATTTTTCACCCAAGTATCAGTCTGCATTAAGTGGTAGCTCCAAAAACTTCATCCATAATTCATTTAAGTTATTAACACATTTGTACAACAAACCTCTCAGGAAAATACTTTGCAGAAAGTTTGTGCTCCAGAGACACGCAGTTTTTTGGAGGATTCAGAGCCTGTGGATGTTCAACACCAAGCTAAGCTGCAAACTAAGTTTGTGAGCTGAAAACAATGTTTCTACCCGAGGACACATTTTTCAGCCACGGGTATCTTAAAGACACAATTGTAAATCCTCATCAACAAAAGCAGTCCTAACGAAATCAGATGCTTTCATCAGAACAACTGTAGGGAATTAGGACTTAAAATCTCTTTAATTTAAAATCTATTGTTATCTTCAGGACAACTGTTAATACTGGTCAACACGTTCACTTGGTGAAGCTCGAAAAATCAATACAACCTTACTGCTAACATTTAAAAATCCAGTTAACCACAATTAATCAAAGTGAGATACAAACTATCCTTCTTTCTTTACAACAACAACAACAAAGGCCATCCAAGTTAGAAATTATGACATTGCTTCTGTTTTCTTAGTAAACATTTGTGACCAGGTCCAATTATTTTTTAACATTTTGTTTGTACCAACTTTTTCCAAAAGATACATAAAAAATGAAAATTCCTATCACTTAAGTAAAATAAACAATCAAGGACACATCTATATATCATATACAAAATCTAAGGCTTTCCACCAGCTACCAACTTCTAATGTTAAAGCAGTTATGAAAAAACAATTCTCTGATACACAACAGAGTGGTGAGCACAGTGCTGCTCTTCCAGTGCCAGAAACCAGTAGTAGTTCAAAATACATACAACAGAAGAGGGAGTTCCACTAAATTATTTTCCAGTAGCAGGTGTGTCTGTAGAAGAGGCTGAAACTCCAGACAGCTCAATAGCTTGCAGACATCAAATAAAGCACACCACACAAATTGAACAAATACAATAACCAGTTCTCAAAAACCCCAAACCTCTTAAGGGTGTTCCAGCAATGGAAGGCTGTCTGCAGAAAGTTACGCTTCAACTCTGATATTTCCCCTGTGCTCAGTAATATCAGTTTCTGAATTGGAAATGCTTTAGCCTGTACAAAGTGAGGTTTGACTCTGAGCAATAGGCACATTCAGGCAACACAGTTTGACATTTGTCCCAAAGGCACAAGGAAAATTGGTATCCAGAACACAAATAAATTAGGTCTTCCATCTTCTAAGCTGCTGCACAGTCTAACCTGTTGATATTTATCCTTGGATGCCCATAACCTAACAATCAATCACAGGATTCTCATCTGCCCATCTAAAGCATGGATTTTCCAGACAGCTACTTTTTAATCTTCTTCTCATTCTGACTACTGCATCTTTTGTACAGTTTAAGTACAGAGTAGTTCTGTGGACCTTTGGGAGAAAAAACCCACAAACCTCTGATGAAAATACTTGTAAAATATAGCAGAGATTTACATATCTGCATATCTCAAACACAATTCCAGGAAGGAAAATTCTCCCACCCCTACATTCAGTGAGGAAGAATTTTTCTATCTCTGACTTGTTTATCATTTTGAGACTAAAACAGTAAGCTCTGTGTACTTCTGCTGCAGTACTGGCTAAAACTCATATATTTTTGTGTACACTGAGTATCATGTCTGGTTTGACAGTGGAGCTGCACACATAAAGACAAATGTTATTATGACAAGCTTCCTAAAAATCTTCTCCTTAAAAAAGTGTTCTGCCTAAAAATATATATCTAACCTGATACTGTGCTCAATTAGCTTGTAACCTGAAAGGCAATGCATGCTGTTACTTTAGCTCTTAATCATAAAAGACTGTGTCCTGTGGGTTTGAAATGTCAACTCTTTCCAGCAAATATCAAAATATTATTTGTTTTATATACTCATTTAAAAGTTACTCTTTAGCAAGGTTTAAAATTAACCAGTTCCTACATACTGCAGTTAAAATTGCCTTCAGAGAAGCACATTTTCATTGGCATGTGTATGACTTCACCCTTTAGAAGACATTTCTGCTATTTGTCAAAATCCCTAGAGGCATCTTCATGACAAATAGAAGTGAGCAGTGACATTTCTCTGTGGTTTTATTCAATTATAAGTAATGGAGTTTTCTTCAAACATGGGGTTTATTTAATACCAGCTATATCAATTGTTAAATCCTTCATGGAGATCTTTAACCCATTAAACAAGAGCCTAAACCACACATCAATTACTAATTTGTTTTGGTTTTTTTTTATTCAGGCACAACCCAGTTTCCTCTGTTTTCTTGGCAACTGAGTAATATTAGGAAACTGAAATGTGGAAAATTTAAAAACTGAAGCAAGCCTCAGCTCACACTACACACTGGCCCTTTTTCTGTCCATATAGGCACCTCATACAAAAAAAAAAAAAAATAAAAAAGCTAAAATCAGTCTTGAGATCACACAAAGAATCACAGTTGAACTTAGTGAATTAGAAGGAAATCAAATAATCTAATGAGCTTCAGAAAATCAAATTAAACAAAAATTAAAATTGATGTGACTTCTATGAAACTTTGTGAAAGACTTTTTTATCAAGGAATATTTCTGATGCTCACATTACAAAGATGTTGATTCTAAAGTCAATGTTTATATCATTTACAGATTTTAGCTTTTAGCATATACATAATTTAAAGAAGATTAGTGTTTGATGCGATTGTCCAATTTCATGCAATCAAAGTAATTAAGGCAGGAATGTTTTCCAAACATCCATCCAACACTACCAGTTACAAAGTAAAGCATGACAACCAGCGGCAAGAACTTTTAAGCAGCAGTGCATTAGGCAAGACAGGACGCACTTCTGGAATGGGAGGCACAAATTTCTCTCTCAGCCCAAACATGGCCTCGGTGCTGGCAGAGGCAGATTCTTCTCCCATCTGCAAGCTGAAGAGGGAGGGCAGAGAACATGACCACTCCACTGACATGAGACGTCCAAGGCAGGAAGCAGACAGCTGAAAGCACATCACTGCAATCAGTGGCCCATTTTCTATACAGATGTAGAAACAGCTATTCTCTTGATTCCTTTCCCTGAGATTAATCTATCCAGGAAATATAAAAGAGAATGGTTTCCATTCTCCCTTTCACTGCTTCTGTATTTCCTGAGTTGCTGGCATCATATCTCGTAAAGAGCAATTCTTTTACTGGCCTTGACTCACTCAAGTGCCACAAGCATCACTTGCTGCTCATTCTCAAGAGGAAGAGGTTCAATGAATGAAAAAGAACAGACAGGCTGTCAAGGTAAACCTTTAGCACCTAATCCAAGCTGTAACAAGAACTGACAGAGAAGCTGGAGCCAGCAGCTGAGGTGTAGGGCTGTGCTTTCCACATACTGTGTCATTTCTCACTATCTTGGTTTGAGAAATTAGCCCAAACTGGATGTTGATGAGCACATAAATTAGCAAAGCTGATAGGGAACTACTCTTCTTGATATTGTCTTTTTTTCCAGAATGCCATCCTGTTTTCTTCTGTTTTCCCTACCATACAAGTGAAAACATCTGTGAGAAAGCTTGCTATAATAAATGTTTTGGAAAAAAGTTATCAGGATCAATAACGCCATGTAATCTAATGAAAGAGAGCTTCTCAGCCTAAACTGAGATGAATGGTCACACACTCCCTCATATACTTACAATGACTCTAATCTTTCCTGATCAGCTTTTGTTATCAGCATCAATGGAAGTTATACTCTGTTTATTGATGGACTTTTTGTGCACAATTGTTCACATGGCAGCCTACGGGAAGGAAAGATGCATGTCCTGAATACATCACCATAGAAATATGGCCTATACAGGACCAAAAAACCAGTGGTTTGATGGACCCAACTGATGGACAAGATAACCTGGATGGTCCTTCTTGTGTCCAGGAAGTACAGAAATGCTCAGGCATGCAGTTTGTCCACTATCCTGAAGTCCTACACAGCCACCTCAATGCCAGCAGCACCTCAGCCATAGCTGGCACAGCCTCATGGTCTCAACTAGTTTACACCAGCAGTGTTAGAGCTGAATTTAGGATGATGTTTGTACACAAGCAGCTCATGGCCTTGCTGTGTACCAAGAGATAGAAGGGTAGACATTCTTAACTGCAGGTGCCAGCTCCCACAGAGGCTGAATGGAATTACCTCTTTGCCACCTTCTGGACCACGATAGTGGTACAGGCTAGACATTGCTATCTTCCCCCACCCCCGCCCCTCCCTCCTTAATTTTATGGTGCTAAAATTGATCTGTCATTTTCCAGTGAGATCTGATACCATGGCTGCACATTTTCCTGCACTTAGGAATAGATATACCAAGCATTTAGCTTTCAGGGTAGATACCTTAGGAAGATGAGGAAGACTATTGGCAAATATAAACCTCATTGTCAGCTAAAGGTTTCTGCCTCTGTTCCCATCAGAATTTTGTCCTCTTATCACAGAAAGAAACCAAGACTGATGAAAGCTATGTGACTTCTCATCCTCATACTCTAGAGAGAGTAACTATAAAAAGAGAGGTCCTCTAAAAATCCAGTATCATATTTCAAGATCCTTATTTATCCTTAGCATCTCTGTTAAAAGGATAAATAATAAATAACACAGAGCTAAAGGAGTTTGGGTTAAATCAACCATCTTCCCCACTTTAGAGATGACATTTAGCAGCTGGGACATTTTCAACACACTACTGCTCCAAAGGACTCCACAGCTTGAAATAATGCCCTGCATGAACAGATAAGGTCACCAAAATAAGGAGAGGTAAATCCTACAAAGCATTGTGTGTTTCAGCAGTCAGGCCATTCCCTCAAGTCTTCAGCTACATCCCTTGTTTCATTCTCTCTTGGCTATCCACAGACAAGAGGAACAATTAGGAGTGCACAGAACAGCCAGCTTGACTTTCTCACTTTCTCTCTCACATTTCTGCTGCTTCCACTCTATTTATCATTCTTTCTTCCTTGTCTGTGTCTGCACATGTACGAGTGCTAAAAGGTCTCTCTTCTGCATTCTAAGAAACAGAACTTTTATATCCACATTTCAGGATCATTGGCCCCCTCACTGCGAATCACAGTGCGAGACCACTCTCTTCTATTCCTAACCTCTTCTTTTTATCATTCAAAGCATTTATCTAAATCTGGAACTATTACTGATTTAAATAATCCCATTGACATAAATGAAACAACATGAGTACCATTAACTCCTGAAAATTGGGGGACATTTCCTAATCATCTAACACTTACATTAACAAATTCTGTGACTTTCCTCTCTTTTGACAATGCATCCAATAGAAAGAAAATACAAAGACAATTGAAAGTCCTCTAATATACCCTCTAAGTTATAATTACCTTCAAGCTTTTGGAGAAGAATCTAGAAGCAATTAAAGTAAATTACCCCATTTCACAAGTGTCTCTATGATTCAAGGTTTTCCACCCCTTAGTCCACCAGCAGTTGAGGACAGAAAATAAGAATAACCTGATTTAAAGAAAAGAAGGTCTCTAAATTTCAGGCCATTGTCAGAATCCTGAAGAGGATTTTGCTTTAGGATACAGAACAGTTTCTTCTACAGTTGGGATACAAGTTAACATTAAGTTAGAGTGGCCAAAAAAAGTCTGAGGGACCAACACCAGCTCCAACTCAGCCTGAAGCCATCTTCCACTCAATACCAGTGCCAGTCCACAGCATGCTGGTATGCTCTTTTAGGTTATTGGAATTAATTAGGGAATTTTATTCCAAGATAATGGGAAGAAATATGAATACCGTTATTAACAAAAAACTAGTATTGGCAAAATACCTCAACGAAAAGCCACATGCTTTGCCTTTGAATGGATAACTTATAGGTTTTCCTATGCTAAACATAACAAAAAAAGCCCAGCTAATGGTAATAATAAAATAGCTGTTTAAGACTTTATGCATGCCTGCCCTAAAGGAAAGCAGGCTTTAGAAAAAGCCTTCTTTTTTTACTTTAATGCCATGAAAATGTTTTCCTGACATTCCTGACCACTCATTTAAGAGAATCACAGATTTGTGACTAGGCATATGAACCAGAAAAGTTGCATGCAAGGACAGAAGTTTTAATTCATTCCAAGCTGATCACAACAAGGTGTATTAAATAGTTTCCAACTCTTTAATACCAGTTCTTAATTAAACACTTCTGGCTGTATCTGTGTATTTTGCAGGATGAATGCCTTGCATTTTTGCTGGTATAAATTGAACAGCATCATTGAGTTAAGTTGCTATGTTTGGTGGATGTAACAATGGGTCAGGCTGGATGATGAGGGCCCAAACTGCAGATGACATCTCCATTAAAATGATTCATGTTATCACAGGATTAGGTCACAATAGAAGGGCTGCAAATGCCACAGTACTTGTCAGAATCATCTCTTGCTACATCCTCTCTGAGTGGTGGCAGTGACACATTCAAGACTTGTTCTGTGATACTCCAAGTGTTTAAGGACTAGAAAATGACACACGGAATAAATGGACATCCCAGGGGACCATTAACAGGCTATCAGGCTTTCACTTTTCATTTTGAGCTGACATCCAGGATAGGTTAATGACAATCGAAAGCCCTTTCTATCTGGCCTTGGGGGAACAGCACTGATGGGTTACCCAAAGTACAAAAAGCCACAACACAAAGACACTTTAAATGGGAACTACAGTAGAACTGAAATACTAAATAATCCAGTTCTCGCTCCAGACTTTCAGCTATGAAAACTTGTGTCATGAGTTGTTTACTGCCAGCTGTAGGAGATTCTGAGGAAGTCCAGGGACTACAGGAGCATCAGTCACCAAATGAGAAATTGCAGGAATATCAGTCACCAAAATGAGATCAAGTGGCCTGGTCCTGTGGTGGTGTTTGATTTGTCCCTGGCACAGGCTGTCCTCAGTATTCTTCAACTTTGATAGGAAGGAAGTTCTGCTCTCTAACAAAGCACAGGTCTGTCTCTAGGTTAGTCCAGTGCACGGGGCAGATGTGTAGGGTCATAGCTGCCATCTACAGGATGCTACATGATAAATTAGTAAAGGTAAGAAGACAGCAAAAGAAGTCTCCAAGAACCACCTTTCGTTTTTCTACCAACAATATTAATATCATCTGAATCCTTCCCTTCCCCAGCCCTACCATGAATCTGGACAACTTCTAATGAACATAAATGAAAATTATAAAAAAGAACAGGGGTACTGTGTTTTGTCCCTTTCCTAGGCCCATATGCCTTGGAAGCAGAATACCTCTTTTGCAACCTTTGCACCACTGGTTGGGCTGCCTTCCCTTACTGAATCTATGGACTATTTTGTGTAACTCTTAAAGTCAGGTATATATTGCACCATGGATTTACACAGCAGATTTAAATGCAGACATATTTTCTGCCTTGAATACAATTACAGACTGAAAATAAACACTCCAAGTAAACACATAAATCCAAAGTAAAGTCATTAAAAATACTAATCAAGAAATTAAGAAAAAATTTTTGGAAGAGGGGGAAGAGTAATTTTAAGTTAAAATCAGTGGACAAGAGCAAACAGGTGAGCAGAAATTATATCTTTCAAGAGTAGGGGAACCTGTGATGGGAGATGAAACTGATGGGAGGCTCTGCAAAGGAGTCAAAGGCATGGAAGAATGCAAAGTGGCATGAGAGGTCAAGGGAAGGGCTACTCCAGAAGTTACATGAGAGAGATAAAACTGAAGAAAAGCTCAGTAAAAGAAATTTGCAAGTCAAACAGCAGTGTAGTTGTTTACAAAGCTATACAGAGTCACACGTATATGCACTGGAAAACCAAGCCAGGAAAACCCACAATTGCAAAGCCACAACTCTCATTCACACACTCTCATATGTGCCTCACCAAAAAAATAATAATAATAAATAATTTTAAAAAATAATAAAAAATTATATATATATATATATCTATATATATATCTCACGTAAAGACAGCCCTCAATATCAGACACAGAATCACAGGGGCACAACAGTCATCTACATTAATTGAACAATTTATGGATATCCTGGAAAAGAAAGAACCAGTAAAGTAATCTCTCAAGGATGGAGTTACTTGATCTCTGTGACCTACAGCAGAAGCTGTTATTACATCTCCATAACACAAGCTCCTGGTGACAAGGTGAAACATCAATAATTCAGACAGTTTGCCCACACAAAGAAATCTAAAATCATTACATGACAGCTTTCTTCTGCTACTGTCTCTGGTGAGGAACATGGGAATGCTCTCTTGCCCATACACCAGCACTTCGCCTGGCATAAGGAAGTTATTTCTTCTCTCATTCAAATACTCTGCAATTACATATACTTACATACATAGTTATGCATCCTATGCACGATTTTTTATGAATTGCAGCCTCCATAATATGTCTAAATGTTTAATTATCCACAAATGGTTTCCTCTCTGGAAATTTTCTGTTATTCTGTCCATGCTTTGAAGCATTTTTAGAGCTCTCCTCCAAAGACAGGAATGGTTCCTTGTTTATCCTTTGTTATTCAAGTGGTTTTAACAACTTAATATTTGGTATCAGGCCACCTTTCAGGGTAAGCTGCCCCCTTATATGGGAAGGTATTAAGTCAAAGAGCAATAGGAGGTGGCAAGGTATAAATGAATGATTCAAAAAAAAACCCAAACCCACAAACAAACAAACAAACAAAAAAAACACGAAGGCACACTTTCTAGGGTATTTTATTTGACTTTAGGTGCTCCTAAAGTCCAATAGAATAAGAAGCAAACAGGACTAAAACAAGGAACTGCAGAGAAATGGTGACAAGTAGATGTTGGTGTAGCTGCAGTGAGGGTGTTTGGGGAGGACTACTCATTTTTAAAGTCATCACTCTTCCTTAATCACTTTACATTACCATTCCTCTGATTTTACCTTCACTGAAGTCACAAGGGAAAATGTTCCTGACTGACTAATGTATAAGAAAGAGGAACAGCAGCACACAAGCAAGGCAGAGTACTGTGGCTTTAACCAGCCATTAGGATGGGCTCAGCAAGCCTCTTCACAGAACAGATCATATTTGAATGAAGGTGAGACTTACAAACAAAATACAGCAATAGTAATTCAAGCAAACTTAAAAACACAGTAGTGGTGACAGAGACAGAGAATGTAATTTAGAGTCCAGGTCTTGATCCAAAAGAACAAGCTGAACTTCTCTCATTTTCTCACATTCTGACAAAATACCTGAATAATTCAAATACCAAATAGGTAATAACTGAGTATCAGGCAATACTTTGACATATTAAGTTTACTTTTCACTAGCTTTTACTGCAATTATCTGGAAATACAAATATTTTGTTCTAAATGAAACATTAAACTGAAGTCAAATTAAAATATTTCTAGTTCTAGTTTGGGGGAAGGGGAAGAACCAAAAATAAAAGTTACTTCAATCCAGTGTTTTGCTTAATGAGACCTGGGATTTGGAAAAAGTGTAAATCAGTAGGCCAATTTCTACACATCCCTTCTTAGAAACTACAAGTTTACATAAGTTTATCATTGAAGCACTACATACAGCTCGCTGCACTATAGAAATTATGATTACTACTTTTACACTGCTTTGGCCTCTTGTGATCCTTGTAACTCACAAGTTACACAGACGCTCCAAAAAGAAGCCAACTAAGTGACCAAAAGTAACACAGGGGGAAAAAAGATGTTCAATCTAGTATTTCTTCTGCTAGTGCTGTAACCAACCATTTTTAGGGCAGGGGTTACACTTGAGTCAGCATCTCATTCAGTGCCCCCCACAAGTGTGTAACAGAATCACACAATCACTGGGTTGGAAGGGACCTTCAAGATCATCAAGTCCAACCCATGCCCCAACACCTCAACTAAACCATGGCACTGGGTGCCACATCCAGCCTTTTTTAAACACATCCAGGGATGGTGACTCCACCGCTTCCCCGGGCAGACCATTCCAGTATTTTATCACCTTTTCTGTAAAAAACTTTTTCTTAATATCCAATCTATATTTCCCTTGGAGAAGGGGAAATTATTTATGGACATTATTTATTATTTATGGACTAGTTGACAGCTGGATGGGTAGTTAGTGCTACCCACCACATCTGCACTCTAAGCTGCCAAGAAGCAGATACCACTGACTGCTAACTTCTACTTGCTACCCCCTGGGGACATAATTTGTAGTCAGTCTTGGTTTCTGATAGGAGAAGCACTACTCTTTTTAAAAACCTCTGACTGACAATCACAAAACACAAGAAGGTGCTGGGAGAGACACTGTGTCATTGGTATGTATAGCTGCCAAAAGCACTACCGTAAGAGCAGAGATATGATGGAAGCATCCTGCTGTGGCACAGTCAAGGACACAATCTGCCTGCATGCAGGCAGGTGTCCCCTGTCACCCCAGGCTCCAGAAAAGGCAGTGAAATTCAAAATGCTGTAAAAGAGCCCATAGGTCATCTTCAGTGATTTCAAGAAAACCAACCCACCAAGTTGGTGTTTTTTTGGTCCTGACAAAAATATAATGGCAGAGAGAAAAGGAAGAAGCACGAAGGCTCAGGAATGCACTGGTCTTTGGCATCAGCAGGATTTGGCTTCCATTCTGCTGCCACCTGGAATGAAGAGAAACAACTTCCACTTCACCTCAGGATTTTCCATAAATAAGATACAATTATATATGAAACAGGCTAGAAAAAACAAAGACAGCACTAATGGGGCTCTAAAAGGGTTTTGTTAAAGCAGAGAGCATGAGCTTAGCTGTTAATGGCAAACCCACTGGAAACAAAATGTCAGCAGATTCACACCTGTCATTTGCTCTCCCATCCCATGTCTCCCTAGCCCCAATCCCGTGGAGGCACGGAGTCAGCAAAACTCACACAGGCACCGTGCTTAATTCACCCAGGCAGCTGGGACCATACACTTCCCAAGTCCTTCTCTCTCTATCCCATTTTCTCCACTAAGCAATGATCCCGCTGGTGAATGGTACACGCTTCCGCAGGAGAAAAGCTCTTCTCTACTTGCTCTCCCAGTGTGAAGGGGAGAGCCTGAACAGTGAGAGCTGTCAGCTCCTATCTTTCTTTGCCACTCAGCTTATTTCCTGATTCCTAAAATGAAGCTGCAGCTGCACTGGATGGATGTGCTTAAATGCGAGCCTCCGGAGATGGGAAAGTGCTGACGGCTGAATTGCCCTCTTTCACCTTATTCTCATGCCATTCTCGACTCTCTCAACTTTTCTCCCTGTCTCCCTCGCCCTGTTCAAAGAGGAACCAGCAACCTGTCTCCTTTGAATTTTTTGTGCAAGTTGTCCTTGGTGAATGCTCCCTTATATGCTCCTCCAAAACTATATGTACTTTAACTTCCTCAAGCTTAAGCCTTGTATGTAAGCAGTTAATTGTTCCCATCATTCCCACCCCACACCAAAGAAGCATATATGTGTTTCATGTATTTTATTCATGTTCTAATTATTCCATGCTAGCCAAAGAAAGCCTTTGTACTGCAGCCATAGTCCTACAAGGCACCAGCCTTGAGAGCAGACCCAGGCTTGTGGCTGTATCTGAACACTAGAGAATTCCTCTCTGACATCAATCTTTGCAAGTGATATGACTTAGATCTTTGTCAGTTTTACAATCATGCAGCTAAGTGAAAATATTAGGCAACTATTTTTAAACAAAACCTGAACATTTTTCAAAGCTTCCTGAAAAAGAATTGTAAATTAGCTATGAAAAGGAAGCAAAAAAAATATTTTTTTTTAATATAAGAGGAAAAGAACAAAGAGAAATCTGGTCAAATCTACAATCTTTAAATGAAGCCATGTGAAAGTTAGGGGTTTTACAAAACCTTCTCTCCTGCCACTTTCCTACATGATTAAAATCATACATTTAAACAATCTGTTCTTCCTTCTTCCCTCCCCTCTGCCAGAAGACATAATTTAAAGATTTTGACTCCTGGCTGTCCAAACAAAATGTTGCACAGCAACAGCCACTACTGCTATCACTGGAGCAAAAGAGATTTGAGCCCTCAAATATCAGATTTGAATGTTTCCCTGTTTTCACGTTGTGTGGGTGAGAAATTCAGAGTCCACAGGTCAGACACAGCTTACGACTGCATTTTGGATGGACACAGTGTCAATCTGGTAAAAGTGAGCCCAGTGATTTCTTGGATTCTAATGAGATCAACTCAGGCTGTTATGTATGTTGTGTTTACATATCTGAAAGGTCTGTAGGTACTACAGTAAGAGGTAATCTACCATGCCTCTCAAATTATCAGTCTCCTGTCCTTATCAAATACACACACCAAAATACAATTTACAGTTCTCTGTCCTAGAAATCAGCTCAGACACCAAAAAGCAAATGCTGTTCTTGTTCCAGCACCAAGTTATCCTAACTGAAAGAAACAGCGAGTGCACCCTGCTACCAAATGCAGCAGCCAACAAAATGGTTGAAGCAGCCAATGAGCACAGCCTGGACATCCCGTGTTCCCTCCCAAGCATGATCCAAAGGCCTTTCTGAACCAGCCCCCTCCCCAGGCAGGCACGTGCTGGGCCATCACCAGAGTGGGTTGGTCACGATGTCCTGTCAAACCATGAAGTCATGTCCAACTGGACTTTTGCCTTGGAGCTGGGGGATGCCAGTCTCTTTTCCTTAGAGCACTGAGAGGGACATTAATTAATTCTGTGAGTCACACTTGTAAATTTATGGCATCCTAAGCTCAAAACAGAGAGGTTAATTCACACAAAAAAGAGGAAGTAAGTGCGTGAGAGAAACAAAGATGACAGTAAAACAGTGATCCTGAAGCAGTACTGGGACAGGAGGGTGCTCCTGGCATTACACACTGAACCATTCGGCTACAGAAGGCACAATTCCTATGTCCTTCCTTGAGGATTTGGAGTGTGCAGACCTCCTCAGAAACGTCCCAGAACCTCTCTCTTTTCCAAACCATAGTTAAAATCTCCTGTCCTGAGTCTAGCTAAATCAGCCCCTGCCTCATACTTGCACAGGCACACACCATGGCTCCCACACAGCTTTGCTCTCTTTTGTGAGCCTAAGTTTAGCACCAACCTATAATGTTAAGTGCATAGTGGAAGGACAACATTTTCTAGTTTTCCTCTTTTTCTACAAATCTCTTCAACTGTAAGATTATACTAGGATTTTAAATATAGCTAAAGTTACCTTTTTACTCTCAGTGTAAGTTTGAAAACCTGAAAAAAAAAAGTTAATCTACACATTTTTAAAAAATCCTGTGATGAAGAAACAAAAAGGCATACTCATTCAAATTTTCTTCAGCTTTGGTTCACTCTACAATGAAACTGAAAATCCTGGCTTGGCAAAAATAACATAGGTAGAAGCACTAAAGTATAAAAAAGAACAAAGCCTTACACTTCAAAATTCTTGTATAAGGCTTATATAAGAGGTAGATCAGTTGACATGTAATATGTCCTAAATAGCCTTCTAGAAGGGAGAATACTGTACCAACTCTTAGATACACATATCCAACAGAGCAAAACGAAATGGAAGAGCCTTGCCTTGGGAACCCAGCCTCTATTAAAACTTGATTGAAGGTAATTGAATCCAAATTCTTAGAAAGCAACTTTGACGTTACTGTAACTGCCAGTGACACTGGAAAAAATTACATGATTGTGCCTTCAAGTCAAAATTCAGAGAGCTTTTTTACTCCGACTCTCGTGCAAGCCAGTACTAATCCCACTTAGCAACACCAAAGGAGTATCTCACAAAAGCATTATGTAGATGACTACACAACTCCTTTTAAGAAAATTATTGGAAAAATATATTTGATTGCTACCAGTATGAATTGAACTTCTCAGAACTTCCAGTCACCTTACAAAGAGATTGATAAAAAACACTGATGTGTCCAGCCTTCCTAATTGTGACCAGACTTCTCAAAAAAACAGACACCCCTATTCATATACTCCACCATCAACACACAAGTACAGTTGACAGCCAGAGAGGTCAGAGCCTAAGAATCTTACAGAGTATACATTGAAATCCCCAATATGTTAATATTTAGGGAGGAAAAATTGCTCTCAATGCTTGCAGAGCTCACATTTTAGTTCTGTTAAGAAAATGGGAGTTTCAAAGCTAAACTAATGGAAAATGAATGCTGAATTCAATGTCTAGGGGAAAAAAAATAGAGGTGCTGTTATCTAAAAAAAAAAAGAGAGAGAGAAATAAATAAAAGTAAAAAATGGGATCTTTGTACAATCAGACCCAACTTCAGATAAAGCAAAAATTCATAGAGACCACAATTGCAGGAACCTGGGACTGAAAAGAGTTTTGGGTGTAAACGGAGTTGTCTTTCCAAGGGCCATGCCAGTATCAGCAGGGCTTAAAACTCCTTTAATGTCCAGAGAAGACTTAAAATGGCTTCAGAAGTAAGAGAAGCTGTCATTCTACACAGAATAGATTCTGTGTTTTGTGTGAAAGTGACAGAAAAATAGGTAGATCCTGTAAACAGAAGCACAGATCGTTTGACTTAAAAGACCTCAGAGTCTGACCAAAGCAAGCCAACCTGGTACTTACACCACACATTATCAGTAGGAAATTCTCTGAATCTCATTTCCGAGGCCTTTCTCTAAGAAAGTCGTTAAGCTCTAATTAATGGCTCTGTGAGGTGGAGGGATCCGCTTTGGCATCCATTAGGATGGAGGCTCAAATGTCAGACCAGCAAAGGCATTAGGCAGACCCTGGCACTCTGCCCAGGGCAGGATTAGCATTGACGCATTCAGCATCCTTTGAAATCTTCAACCCTGTAGGAAGATCTGCAGGTTTTCTCTCTGTCTGTGTGATGGATAACATCCCTAAGTAATCTGTTGGTCCATTACCAGAAAACACGTCTCCTCCCCAGCTGAGCAGGAAGGAAAGATTAGAGTGGTCCAGTTGCAGAGTTCCTCTCCAAAACAAAGTTAAAACCTTAGCCAGAACCTGAACCCTCAAGATGCCACCGGACTCAAAGAGCAAGATCTTTACAGGAAGCACTGCCTGCGGTTTGGGAGCTGGCTAAGGAAGGAACAGAGGAGGAGAGGGGGCAAGAAATGGCTTAAACAGCTGGGACTGAACTACTGCACTGTCAGTGGGGACCAGCAGTGAGAAGATAGGAAGCACCTGACTGCAAGCAAGGTAGGGAAGCAAGGAGGAATCACAACTCCCCTTGTACTCCATCTGGAAGCAAGCAGGCTGTTTTAAAGGCACTGGCTATGAATCACCAGTTTGATGTTCATTTTCACTGAAACCTGACAGCCTGCCAGAAATCACTGTTAGGCAAGGTACTAAGCCAGACACCAGGATGCTGACAGCCTGCCCTTTTCCACACCAATCACACTCCCTCACTTCCTAGCAGCCTTGGCCTCCAGCTCTTGTGATCCATCCTTCTTCCTTACTCGTAGAATGTCATTACTAAGTCACTCACTTCTAATGAGAGAGCCCATTAGGAGCTGCATATTGGACTAATCTAAATAAAAGGCTCACTTCTGCTCTCTTGAACAGCAGGCCATGGTGGTGTGAAATGTATTTTCCCCTACAACCAAGACTCATCACTAAGAGCTGTTCAAAAGAGCTTTTGTTACCTCTGTCCAACCATGTTTTGCTCCTGGGTCTGTCCTATCCCCTGCCAGTACAAGCATAAGTCTACTGAATCAAGTAGCACACCCAGGTTCTGGAGACTGAGTAAGGAAAGATGCTGAAACATCACAGTACTGATTCAGATGGATTGTTGTTAACTAAGCACAACTGGAGTTCCATCCAGTCATCCCCAGAGAGTGATAAAACAAAAACTAGCCCTTGTGAAAGTTAAAATGCACAACTTTGCATCTTTCTCCTTTCAATGAATTCAAAATACTCCCCAGAGGCAATCAGAAAGCAGTGCTGAAAAACTACAGAAACACATGTAAGGCTTCCGCATGGAATTGAGGCATGGGCAGTTCTTTTCTCCAGGTGAAGAATGCAAATAGTATTTCTAAAGTAAATTCTAAACAGAGTTGTATATGAACCGTTTGTTTTCAACGATGACCAAAGCAGGAGCGGAACTCCCACCTCCTGACCCCAAATCTTAGCTTTTAAGTCCTAAGATACCCTCAGACATTAAAAAAAAAAAAAAAAAATTAGTTTATAATTAATGTCAATGGAAACCTTTGAGAGTTTGGGAGTTTCATGTGTTTTCAGGTTTCTGATTTCATTTCATTTCATGATTGTCATGTAATCTTTGAAAGAAAACTCGCTTTGTCCTTTTGTTTTCTTACTTGTTAAATGTACCCTCACCTATGCTTCAAAGGAAAAAACACCTTTATTCACATTTGAGAAATCACTGAGGGGGATGTCTATGGCAACAACTATCAACCTCTTCTAAACTAGTTTCTTCCTTGGAGAAGCTGAGCATGATACAGTATTTGACAAATTGAAGGACTTGCTGTCAGAAGGATAGAAAAAAATCCACAGAAAATATCAGCGTAACTGCAGGGACATTTTGAAATTCAGTTTGCTTTGTGAAGCATAATAGAAGCAAAAATGCACCAAAAAATTGCTACCTAGCTGTATATTTTGGAAAAGATTTGCTGTTACCTTGAGCAGCCACTCCTCTTGTGATAGTATGTACATATTGACATGCAGAGGAGGAAAGAAGATGAGTAATCAACGGCAGTGAGATGCAAAGCCAGAAAGAACACAATGAGTTGAACTGTGTCTCAGTTGAACTGAAAGAATCAGCTTGAAAGGCAACAGCTAAACAAGCGGAACAAGCACACCACGGGGGGCATGGAAACAGTACCTTTGCTGCACAACCTTACAAAGCAGACACAGAGTTTGCATGATGTGTCAGAGACTGCACAGGCAGCAGCAAGGCTGGGAACTCGGGTATCTGCACCAGTCCCAGCATTCTGACAGCATACCACCTCAGCAATCAGCACTTTTTACCTTCCCCACAGAAACTGGGTTTCAGAGCTGAAGCAGCAAGTGTAAGAGAAGCCGTATTGGGAGCCTGTGCTCCCAAGTTCATTGTGTTACACATGGGCAGTGTTTCAACATCTCACCTTCAGTAGGCACGAAAAGAATTAAAGAGAAACCAACCCATCACTATTTTAGCTGATTTTCAGAGCTGTTAACAATGCATGTCTTTACCTAGAGTCTTGCAGAGAATCATATTTTCTTGTTACAGCAATGCAAACAAGTGAATGCAATCAGCATTACCACTGGAAGCTGTGGCACAATGGATTCTGCACAGAGTGGACAGACAGTCATGAGCTGAACTTTCCCACAGGCTTGAGGCTGTGTAGTAAAGACTGACTTAGGCTGGGCTGAATGTCTGGCATGTAAATAGCACTGAATTAGCAAATCCAAGAGCAGATTCAGTTTCCTGCAATGAACATCTTCCACTTAAAACTGTCATGAATGTGCCTTTAAGTGAGCAATCCTACGGATTCTTCTACATGAGAAAATTGAACAGCCTTTAAGCTAGCACAGGGCTTTGATTCACAAACCTTCACTGATCTAGGGATAAGGGGATAAGCACAGCAGGGTTCCTACCTGTGATTACCTTTCCCACAGGACATTCCACAAAATGTTTAGTGCATCCCTCTGTTCTCAGTCCAAGGGCAGCCCTATCAAGGAATACTTGGGGGTGCTGGTGGATGAGGGGCTGAACAATTTACCTTGCAATGACCTGGTAACTTACAAGTCAGAAAGCCAAACATATTCTGGGCTGCATTGAAGGCAGAGTGGCCAGCAGGGTGAGGGAGGGGATTCTACCTCTCTATGTCTCTCTCATGAGACCCCATCTGCAGTGCTGCATCCAGCACTGGGATTCTCAGCATAGGAAGGACAAGGACCTGTTAGAGTGAGTCCAAGGACCTGTTAGAGTGAGTCCAAGGGAGAGTCACTAAGATGTTTAGAGGGCTGGAGCACTTCTCCTACAAGAAAAGAGAAAATTGGATTGCTCATCCTGAAGAAGACAAGGCTTCAAGCTAACCACATTGCAGCCTTCTAGTACCTGAAAAGAGTCTACAAGAAAGATGGTGAGAGACTTTTACAAGAGCAACTTGTACAAGAGACTTACAATAGTGACAGGATGAGGAGGAATGGCTTTAAAAGGAGGGGCATGTTCAGATTAGATATTAGAATGGAATTTTTTACTGTGAGGGTGGTGAGGCACTGGAACAGGCTGCCCAGAGAAGCTGTGGATGCCTCAATCCAATGCACCTTGAGGTGTTCAAGGCCAAGCTGAATGGGGCTCTGAGCAATCTGGTCTAATGAAAGGTGTCCCTGCCCAGGGTAGAGCAGCTGGAACTAGACGATCTATATAAGGTCCCTTTCCATCAAGGCCATTCTACATTTCTATGATTCTAATCACTGCAGTTCACAGGGCAGCCATCAAAATCACCAACTTCCCACAAGCAAACAGTAGCAATGGCAACAGGGACACAGAAATTTGGCAAACTTACCAGCAGGCAGTAGACCACAGCATGGGTAGGGCAGACTGTGAAGGAAATGTCCTTCTCATAACTTTGAGCCCTTAAGCTGGGGCAAATCCCTCACTGATTTATTCTTGTCTTTGTGTTGGATACTATACATAGTATTTGTGAAATCAATAAAGAGATGCTTGTTGCTGCCTGCAAAAGCAATACAAAAAGGCTGTCTATAATTTTAAAAAGTCAGTCTGGATTGATTAGCAGTGCTAATGCTCGTGTGAGATGCACGTGTCAGGATGAAGGAAGCTCTGTAAGTTTTTGAAAGTGGACCAGCAGACTAAATAAATAGAGTCCTCTTACCTTTTTAATAAATGTTTAACTTCAATGTACATTTTACATGCCTCCTCCACACTCCACATTTAACAGACATTTAGAGCAGCACAGCTAAAGGACAGTGAAGACTGTCTCAGAGGCCAGACATCTGTTTAAGGAAATAAAGGACCCATGCATTGTCCCACTTGCTACAGCTTAATTAAAGCTCACATAGAGGACTGGAGCAGGAAGTATCACACAGAGGCAGACAAATCTGCAGCCAGCCAGAGAAAAGTATTGCTTGAACAAAAGTCATGTAGGGAGGTTACCATTAGTTTCCCTTCTCACAGTGCACAATAAAAAAGATTTGAAACTCAGTCATATCCTGCTTTAAAAGGTCTTCAAGAATCTATAATCTGCCTTGATGGAAGAAAGATAGGGGTGGGGAGAGGAAGCTAGTGTGTGGTTGCACATGATAAGGCAAACATAGCTGTTCAGTGCTCCTGTGTGCTGTGTTCTCTCCACCTCATGGTGTGCCTTGCATTTCCAGCTCCACTGTTCTTTCAGGCTGTGCTGTCTACCAGTGTGCAAATGCTGGGGGACAACAGAATTCCTGAAGTGTCTCCTTCACCAAGCCTATGCACCTGGGTGTGTAGTCCACTAACTCATGTGTTCGTTCTAGTCTTCATAAGGATGATATTGTTATCCAATATCTGAACTTCCCCAGAAAACTACAGTGGAGCTTCCCCAATGGAAGCTACAGTGGCGGGCGTAAGAAGGCAGCCATTCTGTACTGTGAGACAACTCAATTAGTCATTTTTCAGAACTTCAAAAGCCTAAGCAACTGGATCAACATGCTAGTAAACCTTCAGTGGTTGTACTTTGGTAAGAAGGAGGCAGACCATCACAGCACTCATGGGGCTGTCCAGGACATCAGCCAGTTGCTACACCAGAGACAGGCCAGGAGACCAGTGTGGGAAGGCACAACACACAGGTCACCAGTCAGCTCCATTTTCTTTTTGAAGCAACAAGCAAAGATAGGGTACTACTGGTTCAACCAGCTCCATGAAACAGCTTTTTAGAAACAAAAGCCATTTTCACAAAGGTTTCAAGCTTCTCTATCTATAAGCTAAACACCAAGATTGGCCCATCACACATTTTGTCTCTTGACCTTGAAGCTATTCATACATTATCTCACTCTGACTCATGACACAGTCTACTGTGCCATATCCTGCTATAAATTTAATCTCTGTATTTACATTTGAATGGGAGACACTTAGCTGTCCACCAACACAGCAATATACATCCTCTTGTTCTGGGATCAGCTTCAAGTAATTAAATGGAAAAAGTTGCTGCATAGCACAATGATTATCATAGAGTTGTCATAGTTGCCTGACCTGCTGCAGATACAAGCAAGTGAATGCCATCACATTTCTTATACCTGCAAGTAGAAATGCTTTATTCATAGTTTCCACTGCCATGCTCTCTCTATACTGGTGAAGTTACCAAATCTTTTAAGTAACTTTGAGTTAATTTGAACTTGCCCATTTTTATACAAATATTGTGCATAGCTTCTGGATCATGATGTTTAGAACAGAATGCTTGTTATAATTTCCTAATGGAGTTAGTTACATATGTTTAAATGTATCAATTTAGCATACAATACAAACAAGATAAACACTCAGCATCTATTTATGTGTCTTTTGCTGCTCTCTCAACTCCAAGGAAGATCAACATTTTCTGAAGTTCCTATCTATTTGGCAGTAGAAAATGTAAAACCTTTACCTTAAAATTTTATCAAAGCAGCAAGAGCTTTGATAATCTTTGGCCATATAAAACAGATTCACAGATTAACTGAAGGTGAAAGACAATTCTGGAGTCAACTCTTCCAGTCTTCTCGAAGCAGGAATAACTCTGAAGCTAAATAAAATTGCTCATGGCCTTGCCCATATTATTTGAAAACCACAAGCACAAGACAGCCTCCCATGAGGAGCAGTGAGAATTCAAAGGTGAAGTTAAAATACAGAACAAAAAGATAGATATTTCAAATTTTCACACATTCCTACACAATATTCCCCTTTACATCCCTGTCTAGCCCAGATTCATTGGAGAACTTCCACCTAACACATCCCCTCACATTAGGTATGATTGGTATCCAAAAATCACCATAACCAGATTTTTTGTCTCACCAATACTTAAAAACTTCAGATATCATAACCTCTCAAGGTAGCTCTTCTTGCAGTGCTGTCTTCCTAAGGGTACAAACAGCTTTCCCTTAAAATCTAATCCTGAACTCTCCTTATAAATAAAACTCATCATATCCTTACCTTGTTAGATACTGAGAATATCTAATCTTCACTGCAACTACCTGGCATATATTAATAATCATATTTATAGATATTTATATTTACTATATTATTATATATTATTAATTGTTATTTATGATATTAAATACTTTAAAAGTTATATTTATCATATTCTTTTGTTTTCCACACTGTTGCTTTCATCTTTCCACTCAGGCTATATTTTCTAGAAGTCTGATCTTTCTCACATTTGTCTATCACTCTCAAAGCATGATGCCAAAACTGGATACTTCTGTGTTTTTATATTTGATTTTTCCTTTTTCTAACCACTTGTCTTTACTAAATTTCATCTCATTGGATTTTACATAGTTTCTTCAGTCTACAAAGATCATTATGAATTTTATTTCTGTCCTCCAAAAGGCTGACAATCCTTTTTGGCTTGATATTATGTGCAAATCCCATAAGCATTCTTGTCCTCCCACTGTCAAAATAACAAATTAAAATATTGAATAGTTCTGGACCCAGGACAGATTTCTGATGACCACACTTGAATGTTCTCTCAGCTTGACAAGGAACTATTGATAGATTACTCAGTCTAGTTTTTCCACTGGTTGTGCCAATCTTGTGTGGGTTTTGCTTCCTGGGTTTGCATACGAGAGTGCCACACAGCACTGTGCCAAGCCTTACTTAAAATCAAGACATAACAGCTGCCACGTCTACTTGTCCTTTAGGCTGACAGCATGAACACTGCTGGTTCAAGCTTTGGTAGTAATTAAGTTGTAACAGAAATCAGTTTGAATATCAAGTTGATCAGAAATGATCAGTCACACAGATACCCATGGGCTCAGCTGCCCAGCATAAGGCACTGTAACATTTCTGCCAGAATTTCAGCCTGTGCCCAGAGGGAGGAATCCTGCCTCAGACCTGTTTGCCTCCTCCCTATGCTGGACACTCACTAGTTGTTGCATCCCACATACTTCAATTTGCCAGTAGTGGGAAAACTCTAGGCTCCCACATTGAAACACGGGAATTTGGAGTTATGTGCCCATGAAGCCTGTTTGCTGTAATGTCACTGAGTATCACCTGCCTTGCAGGTGTAATTTCCACAAATATGGCACTCCACAAAGAGGAGCAGCTGAAGCCAAAGGTATTTAGAGGGCTAACAAACAAGAGTCTCCACAAATATATATATTCCCTCTTGAAAGGGAAAAAAAAAGGAAATTCCTCTCATTGTACACTTTGTACTTCACTGTGGGATAACCTTAAAATCATAACCTTGTGTATCACTTTTACATATACATTTGTATTTACCCCCTTCACAGTCATATGAGGCACCAAGCACAGCTAAATGAAACTCCAGCGATTTCTAAATACAAGCCATATGCTCAACCTTTCTGACCTCTACCAGATTCTCCCTGGGTTTTGCTTCAAAATAGTATGTGGATACTATTTGCATGTAAATTATGGCACAACACCCTAAAATAGGACAACATTGAAAACTGGGTCTAGGACTCTCCAGAGATTACTGAAATTTAAGTGAACATTCAGATGCACTTTACAGATGGCTTAAAAAAATGTCAAGTGTCTTAAACATATCAAGTAATATTTGCAGTTACACACTCTCAGTATCTGCTCGATTTGTGCTATTTCCTATTGCAATTCTGCAAACAGGCTGTAACCTGACATTTTTGTACTGGCAAGTTTGAACTGGTAATTTAAATTGTAATGGAATACAAAGCCAGCTGAACTGGTTCAGGGTTCAAATTTCTCTGTAAATATTGCATGTGTCCAGTTATAGCTTAAATCACAATGTGAGGACAGTCACCTGCAGATTGTCACCTGCACATGGTCACCTGCACAGGTTCCCTGGGCAAAGCTGGTACCAGGGTAAACCACCTGCCTGGCCTTTGTATCTCATACTTGGTTCCCATGGAAACTGCTATAAAGCCACAATTTTTGTATCAAAATGTTTTTCCCCCTCTAAAATTAATCGTGTGATGCACCTCAAAACAGGAGAAAAACACAAGTGGGAGATTTTGTTCAGACCATTATGTATTTGAATACTTTTTATACTTAAGTGTGGAAAACAGTAGTGATGGCATAGTTTGGAAAAAAATCAAAGATCTAGAATAATAAGTGGCTTAAGTTAGCCAGATCTTAACTGACAACTGTTGCCCCAGAATATACTTTAGAACAGCAATTTGCCAACACTGTAAAGTGACTAATTCTTGAAAGAGCATTTACACCCTTGTTCAATTGTTTAGGTACTAAAAGACAGATAGAAACCAGTTAGGACTGCAACAGGTGTCAATGCACTAATTAACATTAAACTTGAAAATCACATTTGTGACCAAATCTGAGTGTACTAAAATTGTACTTTTGTGTTTGTTTGTTTTTTTGTTTTTTTTTTTTTTACAGGTACTAATCAGGGGTGAAAAAGCCTTTCAAAAGAAAATTGTTAGTAAATCAAAAAAAAAAAATAAAGAAGAACATTGATACCAGTGAATAGAACTACCCTATTTCTCAAACAAGAAGTGTTCACACTCCTACCCTCATATATCCAAACCTGTTCAGGAAACATCTTGGTTTCCAAGCACTAGACTGCCCCATGCAGGAGCCTTCCCTGTCACGACTCTCCCCAAATTTCTTTCCTTAAACACTTTTTCACTCATCTCTCTGAGTCACTCCTGTGCTTTCCAAGCCATGCTCCTAGAAAGCCTCCACATCTTTAGCTCAGAGACTGTGCTCCTTCTTTTCACCTCTTTCAACTTTCCGATGCATTCAAGTGGATGGTTCTCAAACCTGCCTCATACCTGAGTGTTTCTCTACCTCATCTCTCACTACACTCTAGAGTATTTTCCAGACTGCATAGACAAGACCTTCTTTTTGGACTTAAACCCTTCCTTCTGAGCTTCTACCTGCCATTGGCAACTGGTGTTGTTTTCAACAGCTGGCTGTTGCAGCAGCCAGTCAAGCTCTCCTCATCCCTGTCTCTCCTGCAGGCTCCTACCTGGAAAATGTTTCATTTTCCCATATGGGTTACATGCTGTAAAAAAAATCACACACAAACTCACTTGACCACTTCAAAACCCAGGAAAATTGAAATTAATGGACAGATAAAGGAAATACTAAAATGAAGTCTTAAAAAAATCTTTGCAGTATATGTAAGAAAAAAGCATTTATTAACTAAGAAGAAAGGACGTAAAGAAAGGATCCTCCAGCCCGGCTTGAGATGGAATGAGGGCAGACATTTTCAGCTTTAAACTTTCTACTCATCACCGGTGTGACATTCTTACTCTCCATAAATCCCTGTGAAAATATTTCCACTCAGCCTAATGAAGCTTGCCATGCTTCCTCTTCATGCATGGTCTTCAGCTGCTGCCTGGCATGGGAGTTAATGAGAAAAAGTTTTCCTGTGCACGTTACATAGGAAATCTTAAGCACCTAAAGCCATTGCATACGAATGCTCTGCTGGAGCTGCTTCCATAGGCCTGCCCTACCCCTCCTCTCTGAACTTCCACAGGACAGAGGACAATAAAAGGTGCATTACTCCCAAGCACACATCTAAAACACAACTTAAGGGATTGTTGCAAGTCAGCACATCTCATGAAATAAGGGGTCTTCATTTCTGTGAGCCTTACACCTCTTCCTGGTAGGTACAGACCAGGTAGGAAGGCAGGTGCAGCTTTGTAAAACAACTGGGAAGGATCCAGGGAAGAGCAGTAGAATTTTTGCTTGTTAATGCTCTAAATCTCCTTTTGCAACTCCAGAGACTCCTTGGGAAATTACTTCACGGACATAACTGTGTTTGTTTGAAAACTCTCCCAGTGAGAGATAATTATTTCCACAGCCTAATAAAGGCAATGTAAATTAATCAGATATATCACTACTTAATCCTTAATAGATGCTAGTGTGGGGGAAAGAGAAAAAAACCTCAGACTAAACAAAACCTCTTCACTCTCAGTACTCAGTATACAAGATTACAGAAGTGCCCCATACTGCACCTAATTAAATATAGAACTGGATCAGTGCTAATGAATTTAATTTCTTCCTTCTTCCAAATGAAAATGTGAAGTAAAAACAAGAAGCCAGGGGAGGGGAAAGAAAAGAGGGCTGGCAGGGGAGAAGATGAATTTACAGCTACTATTTACTCCTGTGGTGTATTCCTGCAACACCAGGATAAAATTATTTATTACTCTTACTTATTAAAAAATTACCTTATTAAAGGTATTGACCTTTCAGCAATGTCTTTGAATGCTTTTAAATTTTTAAAGAAATGGGCATATTGCAAGTTCAACTTGAGGACATTGCAATTGAGCCAATAATTATTTCAAGCCCCAAATCTCATCTGTCACCACTGAAGAGTAGGACCTATATGGATCTGAAGTGACAGACACATGGTCCTATGTGAAATTCCTCTACAAAGTGCTAACACAACTTGTATTCATCACACTGGTGATTCTAACTAGAATTCTGATAGGAAACCTTTTGAACACGACCAGGACAATGATAAGATTTTTGATCAGGCTCTTCCTGTGCTGTGCAGATGCTCTTGAATGATCCATATAAATGGGGTGGATCCAATAAGAGAAGACAGAAGTGAATATCAAGAACACACTCCATATGATTTGTATGTTGTTCATTCAGATGAAGAGCACCATGCCAAAAGCAGATAGCTAATTCTGAATCACAGGCACACTGAAAACTTCCCTCACAATTAAAAGAGAAAAGGAGTTTCTTTTCACTAAGCTGGGCATTGCTCAACATGAGCTTGTAATTTACACATCCCCTTTTGCTCAATAATCATTAAGCAAATTAGGAGACAAGAAAACCTGCTACCTGGATAGACAATTACAAATTGTCTTAGCAAATGATCTATGATTGGATTAATCTTTGGCAATTTTCCTCCACCAAGATGCCATGCTTACCACTGATCATCTGAATTCCTAATGAGGAACAGCAGCATTCCATCTTCTGGAAGAAAAATTTGGAACTATAGCCCTGAAGAGAAGTGTCGTTCACAGCCATGTGTGAGTGATAATCAAGCCTGGAGAAAAAATGAAAGAGAGTAAGAGGGTAAAGTTAAAATTCTTTAGGATTCTTCACTTCGGTTACTTGGATACTAATGAGAATCATTCCAAATTTATGTTCCCTTTCACTCTTTCCTTAACTCCATAGTACTGACCTAGCCTAATGACCCTTTCCAAGACCTGGGTGTATCATCTCAATCCCTCCCTTGCTCCATTTTTTATGGGGAAGTCTCAGTTCAAACACAAAAAGATAACTGATGTGTCAGAACCTCATGAAGAAAAATGCCAGAAAATCCTGTTTTCCTTAGAGAGAGCAGGGCTTTAGTCAGCATCTGCATATGCCTTCAAATTGTGCTGTATAAGAAAGCGTAAGGTTCATATTTGGGTAATCCTCATTTTCAACCTACCACCATCAGTTTGGAACCAGGGGGTTTGGGTTTTTTTTGTTTTCTTTCCCCTGCTTTTAGCACAAATAGGTCAGTGAACTTAACAGCTTGAAACCTTGACTGGACCATCTGTTCTTCATTAAAAGCCATTAATGACAATGATAATGGCGCTAATTAGGCTGCATGCAAACATACACACACTGCAAGGGCTCCAGGGCTACGGGCAATCAAAGATCCAAATTGAACCAGCTGCTCTACACTATTGATGAGCACTAGGAACCCCCACCCCATCTCATCCCAAAGTACAGCCACAAGCAGCATCCCAATGGACATTGGAGAGGGTTATTCTGATACACACATGGGTCAGGGTCTTTTGCCTTTGTTCCCATTGTCCTTCCACCATTTCCTCTTCACTGTGTGTTAAGAACAATTGGGAAACCATCACAGCCTGGAAGCATATGTTCTCCATCACCAGTTTGAACTGGCATCACCATCTGCCAGTTTTAGTTCTCTGGTGCATGGAGACGTGTGTGTATGTTGGCTGAGGAAAGAAATATACAATCACGCAGAGGCAATTATATGCAGTGCCTTATTTGGGGCA
>VWYP01005975.1:7818-65015 GCA_013400435.1 Pycnonotus jocosus | reverse complement strand
CCTTCCCCCTGATTTTTGTTTAGAATTTTATTAACCCTTATATCATCATGTATGCAGGGCCTGAAGAAGCACATCATCGTGCTACACCTGTAAACCATTCCCAACAAATCCACTGAATTGCTACTTCCTCTGTCTCAATAGGACATGAAAAAAAGATGCTTGACTCCAGTCAGCAGGCAGAAGAGAATCAGAAGGCTTTATTTACGATTCATTCAGCCTTTTTATAACATGCTGCACTGAAAAAGGCACATATTTGGTCCATAGAATTGACACCTCTCTCCATTGGTTAAGTAACAGAAATAGCAAACAACATCTGGGAGAGAGGTTGTTATGGAAAAGAAATATTGTTTACTTAGAAATGTTGTGGGGGAAAAGAGTTTTTTACACAAGATTGTTTGGGAAAGGGAAAACTGTTGAAAAGTTTCCCTTGGGAAGAACTAGCAATTCTCAGGCTCAGAAATATTGGGCCCGCATCCTCCACACCTGACTTCTGGAAGTCACTTTGTTGTTCCCTGCCTTGGTTTCTCAGTCTCTCAAAGTAGAGACAGAACCACAGCACAGGCACACATCACAGGTGCATCAGAAAGGTTAGAGCTATGAAATCCTTGAAGTGAACGACATCTAGAACTTGGAGCTATAATAAGAGTTTCCTTTTAATGTAACAGCTGCATCACAACAATCAAATGATTCTCAAAAAACCTGATCTATAGAAACACTGCCCATTGCAGCAAGGACCAAGTGGCATTCTTGCATGTGGAAAACTGGAAATCTAGGCCTTCTTCTGCTCCCAGTTTCCTCTCTAACCATAGGTACGTCTTTTTCCTGCTCCTACATTTGGGAATTGACATCTGTAAAGAGACACGATGAAACTGACCTTCTCTGTAAAATATTTGAATTACATTCAAAACCACTATTTTATAATAAAGAACGAATAACAGTACTCCTGGGAAATACATCCAGGAACAGTCTCCTGACAGATGCATAGTGTTGTTCCTGTGTGTATACTGGAGAGGTAAGGCAGGTAGAGTGATCAGGCATGCACAGCAGCAAATGAGGCACACACAGTAGCTGCATCCACTCAGCACATGATGCCCCCAGAGCCAGTGCAGCTGCTGAGATCCTCCAGACTGCAGTTACTATGGATGCAGGGCTGGCAGTGGGAATACACCACAGCAGTGCTGCTATGCAACTGGTGGGAAACCTGGTATTTTAAACTGGCCTAAGCCCAGGCAATCAATGCCAGGTTTTAAAATGAGCTCAAAATGCGAAACAATCAAGTGTTTTGGTGAGGTTTTGAGCCAGAACTGTGAGAAGAGAGACCCACTCACACTCTCCTGTAGCATGTCTTGCTTGGAGGTGACCATTTCAGCCTTGTGTCATTAATCTTTGTTAATACCAAAAACCTGAGCAAGGTCCCAATTCTTACAGGCCTCTGAGACAAACCAGGTTCCACTTTCTCATCTGTCAAGGGAACAGCAGTCCAATGTTCATAGTGAACTGACCACCCCAAGATGGGAATGGAAAACTATGGCCAGGACTTCCTAACTCCAGTGAATCTTCAGCATAAGGGACAGGGACTTCTTGGGGGGAAAAAATGAAGATTCTGAGAACAAATCTGATAATGTCCCAGCTATGAAGACAAAAACCACCTAGTCCCCTGCTTTAAAATATTAGAAAGGTTCTTCCACTTCTTTTATTACTGTATTTGTCTTAAAGTCTGGGGATTAACATTTCGCCTGTACCTCTGTTTCTGACAGAGGCCATTTCTTCAGCTTTTTTACTGCTTGCTCTGTAGTTTCACAGCATTGCAACACAAAGCCTTAAATAGACTGATCCATTCACACCAGTCTTGCGTGATCACAGCATCATATCAGCCAGGCTCACAAACCCCTCTTTTCCATTTCAGAGAATTCATTATTGCATGAGAATTGGTTTCTTAATATTATAGTGTCTGATAAGCAATGTTACAAAGCTGTAAAACACCACTAAGCTGGTTTAGCAGAAATGTCCAGTAACAACATGCCTCTCCTGTAATAACAGACTGGTGTACAGAACCCACCAACTGTGGAAAACTGCATTAGTGCAGCTATAAAAAAAAATGTAGCTATGCAATTTCAAAAGCAATACACAGCTACATTATTGCTGCTTCATGGAAAGTAAAGTTTTGGTTTTACATTAGTCTCTTTTTTTTAAACACAAAGTGCATCATAAACCACCTGAAAATTCACTGACAAGTGGTCTTAGAGGACGTGTACAATATGTTGGCTAGAATCATTCCTTGTTAAATATGAAGCTCAAATAAAACTGATAAATCAGTTTGAAAATCTTCATGTTCCGACCTCTGGGCAGTGCAAAATAGAATTTTGTTTCTAAACCAATTCTTTTAGAAAGTAAAAGACAGGCAGTGTCACTGTAGCTATGTTTTAACAGCTTGTGTTTCCCAAAATGTATCAGTGCCATTTATTCCAGTGGTACTTTTGTATGCCCTTTCCTTCTTTAAGGATACATCCGTAGGCCTCCTGAATCTGTTTTCACCATACGCCATTTGCCACTGCTCCCTCTCAGCCCTGCCCCAACCCACAGCAATATTTCTTTGTAGTTGGGTGTTAATAAAAAGGTGTTCCTCTCTAGAAGCAACTCATTACCCAGGCAGGTTGAAGGAGGTTATCAGGAATTAGGTATTACTGCACAGTGACCTGTGAAGGGTGTTAATCCAAGAAGAGCAATCATGAGGAGCGAGTGCATGAGGAGGTGCCTGTGGCAGAGCAGAGCTCTGTCACTTTGCAGCCTATGGCAGCTTTTCCATACCTTTGTTCCCCAGTTCCCTTCCTTCCCCAGAGGGTCAGGGTGCAGTTACCCCCTGGCCTGTGAGGGGTGTCTCCCAGCACACAGCAGCAGGGTACAAAAGAGCCAATTCCCTACAGGCAGCAAAAGGCAAGGTGCATGGCCAGAAAGACTGACAGCCCTTGGTGACAACACCAAGGATACAGGAGTAGAAGGGAAAACCTGTGTGCCAGGTCAGAGGGGCTGAGCAAAGAGAGCTCTGTGAGCAGACCACAAACCACCGTGATGCCTTGTGCTGAAAGCACTAACCTCAGCTCTGTCTCTGTTAACCAGTCTCTGTTAACAGGGCTAACCCACACAGTTCCCAGCTGTGAAGGGGCTGGGCTGGCTCAGGAGGACTCTGGTGAGCTGGTGTGTCAAAGGATGGTGATTCTGGGTCTGGAGGCTGTCATAGGACAGGATACACACAGATTGTAGTGATGAGCTTTTCCTCTGGGTCCTGAGCTCTGGTACTGAGAGCACAAATGCAAACAGCTGGGGAACAGAACTTACTGCTGTCATAGGACAGCCCACAACCAAGCTACCAGATAGGAGAGTGCTGAGGAACAAGCTCTCCATTTCATCATTGTAGCTTTCAAACAACAAATCTAGTCAAAACACATCAGAAAATTCAAACAGACTAATGAAGATATTACAAAAATTGCTTTCCTTTTTTCTTTAATTGACTCATTATTTACAAAAAGATTCTGCACAGTTGAAGTCAGTGCTTGGTTTCTCCCATTCCTTTTCTTTTCTTGTTTGCCTAGACCACCAGCACTTCAGAACAAAAGTTTCCCTTTTCCAGCCTTCTCTGTAGTACTACATGCATTCAACACACTTAATCTGGAGAACCCATGATTCTGACAAAAGTCCCCAGCCACCTCTGTAACCAAAGTATCTTTATCAAGCAGCAGAAATTAAATAGAAACAAAACCATACCCATTAATCTCGCAGAGATTTGAACACACTGGAAGTATAGACCAGAAGGATCAGAAGGTGTTAAAATTCCTGTGGCAGAGCAGACTCAGTGACAGCCTCCTACAATTTTTGTGTGAATTTAATATTAGACAGGAAAAGTATGGATAGGAATCACTGCATAAGCATAGAATTGCTTTCAAATGTGTAGGAAAGGGACTACCCTGCAACACTGGCCAGGGCTGTCACAAGCTCAGGTGGCGTTTGGAAACAGCTTATCCTGGAGATGCCTCCACTGAGTACAGCTGTCAGACACTGAACTCATTTTCATCTGTACTCTGAGACATTCCAACAATCTGGCAACTGCATTGGCATAGTACTGAGCTTGAGATAATTACCATAATTTTGGCTTTTAATTCAGGTTTTGGTTGGCAATACAGGAAACCTGAATTTTTGGGTCCCTCATAGAAGGTCAGCAGTGGCACAACAGCAAAATGAAAAATACTGAAGTGGTGTGATATCACTCTACTGGTTCACATTTTATACTGCTGAGACCCAACAAGGTAAGAGACATAAACCACTTGAACAAGAACCACAGATTCAGGCTCAGAGCTGGCTAAGAGAGACATAATTCATTCAGGTTTGAGTACAGATATTATGTACTCATTTTAGTCTGAACACTGTACAGATATTCCCTAAAGTAGCAAAATGCCTATCCTGCTTGCACTGGAAAATTTTCCTCCTCCTGGAGGGACAGTGTAACCATCTACACAGAGTCTAATGAAACTAAGAAAGGAAGGCTCCTGGCAGGAGGAAGGATTCCAAAGTCTAATCTGCTGTAATGGATTAATGGTGTCCTAAAAAACTCACTGGGCTGAGCTTTCAAGCCCTTTCCCCTCAAATATCTAGGGCAGTGTTGAAAAATGCATGTGCCACCATCACTGAGAAATGGACAGCCTCTTCCCTTTGCTGTGTAAACAGGCCAATCGCAAAGTCAGCAGCCATGGCAATTTCTAAATCAATATTTATCAAGCCCTTCTCCAACTGCTATTTCATGCCTCATTGGTCAGAGAGCATCCTCTCCAAGTGAGCCAGAAAATCCTGACCTTGCAAATGACAGAGGAGCTGCTTGAGGATTACAAAGTAGAGCAACTTCTCCAGCTGAAAAAAAGACAATTCACGTGAATATCCTCATGGCATTACACATTCTTCTGCCCTTTTCTTTTATCCCTTCTTTCACCAGCAGCCCTTGAAGCTGAAGGTTCATTTAAGAGCTGTAAACAAACAGCTTGTTCATTAGCAAAAATCAAGCCACATGCAAATAACATTAAAAGCCACAGATACCCTTAAGGGAATCTGGTTTGGATTGGGATTTTTTTGTCTGTACTTTTAATGACATAAAAGATGGATTTCTTCCTGCCCCCGCCCCAGGCACAGTAAGTGAGTTTACAATTATTCCATCAAACCAAACCAACAGCACCAATAAGGTGGAATAGACTGACAGAAAGGTGTTTGGGGCACAAGGATACAATCCCTCCATCCTAGCACTCCACAGAGGAGGCTACAGAGAACAGAGGAACCTGGAAGAGGCCAAGTGCTGAAAGATCACCTCTGGAAAAACAGGCACCAAAAAATCAACCAAAAGCTCAGGGACATTTGAAAGGAAAGAAAGCATTGCCCTTCCTAGCCAGAGAAAATAACTTGTTAAGAAAACAAATATGCCCACAATCCTGTGAAGAGATGAAGTGGTGTTATTTACCAGCACAGCCTCTGAAGTGTGTGGACTGCCTCCAGGAACCACTCAGGCAAATCAGCAGGAACTGTGCACTCCAGTGCAGAGAGGATTCACAGTGTCACACAATCTGGTACCACAACACATCCCTTTGCTGCAACTTGACATGCCTGAGGTTTTCTGGGAAAATACATTTGTACCCGAACACCCCACCAAAATATACAGCGATGGGGAGGTATTGTTCCAGCCAGAAAAGAATGAAAACAAACACAATCAAAGTGCAAATGCGAAGGATCCAAGAGGAGTCACTGCTCTTTAAGGTTTTTTATTCTTAAGCAGAAGAGAAGAATGCTTCCAATCACATTCCACACAAGGAAATTACATCTTCAAGTTTACTCTGAGTCTCAAGCTAATCAGAGAATCTCTGGAACTTTGACTACTGTAGCATAAGATGCCTCAGGCCTTCTCTGTACAAGTCCTTTATTCAAAACAAAACAGCAAACAATAGGGATGACTTCTGTGCACATTTTCCTCCCATTAATGCCCACTACTCTTCTGGGAATACTTCTACCTAAACAGTTCCTGTCTTTACTATTTCTCCTCTTCTTTTGGTTACAAGCTATTATAAATTTGCTCATTTTGCTTTCATTATTTGTGTACAGTCTAGCAATGACCTACTTTGTTCTTTTCAGCATTCCCAAACTGGTCCTCACAGTTCTTCAGTCTGTCTGACTCTTTTCTGAACTCTACCCAAAAGTTCAGACACATCAGCACATTTGAAAGATTGCACTGGACTCTGTATTTAAAACTCTCTCTTACTGATTCAGAGAGCAATTTTGTTCAGGGGAGTTTTGTCATGGAATGCCACTTAGATGACAGCTCCAAATTGCATAAAATAACACATCTTACTGGCACTTCAATCCCTGGGAAGAGGCTACTGTGCACACCCAAGCCCAATGACTTCAATGGCACTTTGTTCCTAAGGAGGCCAAGCTGACCATCCCAACCTCTTTTTGTACAGGTTTATTGTTTTAGTTAAGCCATGTTTCGTATGATCTCCCCTGTTTGAATCCAGTTGTATTGACTTTTGTCCAGATTTCAGCATTCTAGTTGCCTTTGTACTTACGTGGTATTCAACACCACTCTCCACATTAGCAGCATCAGTGAACTAATGGGCCGTTTGTTGTTTGCCCAGCCATTAGTCAAGGCCTTGCACAGAACAAGCCCTTCAGCAATACTTGTACCTGCCCAGGACTCTGCTCCTCAGCCTCATTGCTGCTATTTACTATTTCTCTACATAGACATCCCTGACCTGGCAATTCCAGGCTCCCATGCCTTCCCCTGTTTTATGGAGGGGCACACCAGAAGAGCAGGATGGTCCATGGCCAGTAGGGATGTGTAACTGGCCAGCTGGCTCCAACCAGACTGAGCAGATATGGCAGAAATAGCAGAGCTGTTCTCTCAGCAGACACAAATAGATGCTCACTTCTCTTCTACTCCCCAGTTCCCATGGAACACACAGGCACTCCACACATCTGCCTTCTGTTCTGTCACATGGTTTCAAATTGACTGGATTGCAGGATTCCCCAGAATTCCTTCCTGAAGGAACTAGTCTATCAACATACTTGAGCTGGCATGCACTTGCAGCACCAGCAACCTGGGAGTCAGTTATGGTGGCAGATGAACCTCATCAGGATCCCAAAAGCTGAGCAGGAGCAGTCCCTGCAGTCAAGCTCTGTGCAAGGCCAGAGACTTAAGTTTGAAAATATATTTGAAAAAGTGAATTTTTGTTGAGGTGAGTATCTAAAGATCGTATTTGAGTGTCCCAGCCTAAGAGTCATCAGGAAGTTCAAAATCTCTGAGGTCTGAACTTCCACAAAAGCAATGATGGGGCATTTGGTTAAGGGGGAAAAGAGAGAGAAAGGCTTGCACAGGGATTACTATCCCTCTGTCAATTGCTCCAGTGAGACCTTAGGCAGCTACCTTAGCAGTTTGTTGCTGTATTTTCTCATATAGCATTTTCTCATTTTCTCTTGTCAAACAAGAGAAAGAAGCAAACCATTTCAAACAGGCATCAAGTTACTAATTGCATTAGTATTTATGGACTGCCTCGAGATATACTGGGTACAGGAGGAAACAAAAACCTAGGGAGGGTTGCAAGTCAAGGATCAAATTTTGAGGCATCAACTTTAGAGGTGTTCCTCAGGGTTCAGCTCCAGGCCTCCTTCTGTTCAATATCTTTGTCAAGAATGTGAATGAAGGAGTTGAATGCACCATTAGCAAGTTGCTAAAGCTACCAGACTGGGAGGTGCTGTTGAGTCCTGAAGGACTAGAGCCCTTGCAGGGGAATATACACACAGATACCCTGCTGTATTCAGCACTGGTGCAGCCTCACCTTGAATTTTGTGCATAATTCTGGGCTTTGTCACTTAAGAAGGAGGTGAAGGTCCTTGAACAGGTCCAGGGCATGGCAGCAAAGTTGGTGAAGGGGCTGGAATGTCCTGAGGAGCAGCTGAGGAGTTTGGGCTTACCTAGTTTGGAGAAGAAGAGGCTGAAGAGTGACTGCATTGCTGTCTTGGTTTACAAGACAGGTATCTGGACAATTCAGATCTCTTCCCTCTAGATTATTATAATTTAGAGGAAAAAAACTAATTAAAAGGGTTTTTTTCAGGCAGGGTTATGGGAATAGGAAATAACAGCTCTTTACTATTATGTATAACAAAGCAAACAACAACAATAACAACAAAAAAAACCCCATCAACTACAACAATTATAACAAGCCAGTACCAAAGGAAAAAAAAACCTTGAAAGTCTTGCTTTCTAAAACCCAGGACATTGTGGTCTTGGTGCCACTGCAGGCCCTTTGGAGCACGAAAACGGTGCCCTGTCCCAGTCTGGCAGCTGAGAGAGGGCAGGATGTCCCCGGCAGGCAGGCAGGAGCTGCAGAGTCACACTGGAGCAGGAAGAGCAGTGCCGGAGAAAAGCCACAGTGGCAGGGCAGGGCCGGGCCGGCTCCAGTCCAGCAGGCAGGCCAAGGAGCTCAGAATTCCCAGGCATGAGAGCAGATGGTGGAAAATTTTCCTGGGACTGGAGTCCTTTCTGCTGAACAGCCTGTCTGTGTCCTCTCCGTGAAGAAGGGGTGAAGCTGCCTCCAGCTTTGTCTTTTATCTGCCCCCCAAAAGCATTCATGTTGCCTCCCACCTCCAGAGACATTCCCAGAAAGACAAAAGGTGTAGCCAGGTTCTCTTTTGGCCCCCTTTGTTCTGCGAGAACCCACAAGTATCCAGTAATTAGTTCCTTAGCAACATATGGGGAAAAATTCTATAAGTAAGAAGAAAAAGAAAAATCAAACAAATCTAAACCCCAACAATTGCTCTTTACGGCTTCCTGAGGAAGGGACAGAGGGGAAGGTGCTGAGTGCTTCTTCCTGTGATGCAGAGACAGGGACACATGGGAATGGCTCAAAGCTGCACCAGAGGAGGTCTAGGCTGGACATTAGAAAACACTGATTTACCAGGAGAGTTTGGTCAAACCCTGGAACAGACTTCAAATCCACAGCCTGACAGCGTTCAAAACGCCTTAATAACCTGCTTTACTTTGGTCAGCCCTGAATTGGTCAGGAAGTTGGATTACCCTGTTCTGTTCTAAACGGCAGAATGCACTGGTCACAAAAGCTTGAAGCAAGCCTCTCAAGTTTGCTGTGCCAGCTCAGCTCTGAGACAAGAAGTTTCCTCTAGACAAGTAAGCCTGGCTGGCATAATTTTCCCAGATGATTCAGAAACTGACTAATGTACAATATCACCAGTCATGTTTTCATTTTGTGTACTTGGCTTCCTTCTCCACCCACCTTTTCAGAAAGGACTGATTTGCTGCTACATTTCACCATGAACTCCTGTATCCCTTTTTACTGTTGGTGCCAACCAAGTCCCTCAAGCAAGGCTGTGGCATTTGAGCTTCAGAATCCATGAGTCAAACAGTATGGTGTGACCAGCTCATAGTCTGCCTTTCACGGGCACATCAGTGATGAGGTTACCCAGACTACCAGCCAGCCATATAAACACAGCATCCTAAACAGCTTCCAAATCAAATCAAGAGTTGTAATATATTGGTGACTCAAGAGAGAAAAGCCTTTTGTATCTGGACAAATTTATTCCTCTTTGAAATTAAGACCTTCTGATTTCAATTTCACCTCCTCTGCTGCTGCTAAAAATGAAGCTGTTAAAAGCAAAGATGACGTGGAGCAATGTCCTTTTTGGGCTAGGCAAAACCTCATAATACATAGATGGAAAAACTTGGCACAGCTCATTCTTTGGACACTGAAATAGTAGAGCATTTTCTTCTGTCCATTTTCTGCCGTCTCAGATAACATCTGGCACAGATATTTCCTTGCTCCAGGCCAAACAGGCTCTTGACAGGAACAACAGAAAACACACTTCTGTGCTAGCAAGCAGCACCACAGCAAGTGTGCTTTTGAGGGCAATGTGGAAATCACACATGTAAAGGTGTATGGAAGAGGGTGGGAATCAGATGGCCACACCACATAAACAATGAAGTTATGAGCTGGGTCCTGACTCTACCTCTGCTAAAATGGAAAAAAATGGCTAAGTTATATATAATATGATGTGAATAGTTGGGAAGGAGAGCTTTAACCTCATCACACATGCCTTTTCAAAGTGCAGCTACTGTGCAGAAAGATATTGCTTATATGATTACTAGAAGATTTTTTAACATGGGTACGTGAGCACATACAGACCAGTTACCTGTGACACCCTTAAAGCAGGACTGGCATGGTCTACATATTCCTGCTACATTTACAGTTTTCTGTGGCTGCAGTTTTACAGTAAGGGTGAATGAGGGGCCTCACAGAGAGGTGGCCATGTAGGCAGAAAGATGACCTTACCCAGAAAAAGTATTGAGAACTGGATATCCTCCTGAACAACCCAGAAATTAACTAATTTTCAGGCACAGATCAGTAAGCAGTTCTGTATGCAGCACAGCAAATGGCAGACATACAAACTGCAAAATATTATTTGCAGCCTCATTTTGGCCTGCCATGAAAAGGGAAAAACAAACCAAGACAATATTTCATAACAAAAACTTGTTAGAAACCTCCTCAGGCAAGGAACAGAGCAAAGACTAAAAGTTTGACGGCATATAGACTCCTGGCTACACAAATCTCTTCTAAAATAAAGCAGTCTCTAGAGCAGATAGTCAGATCAGACAGTGACAGATTAGTAGTTTTAGGTTCATGGTCTTTCAGATAAGATGTAAAGCCAGGTCCTGACCTTGTATGATCATTAGGTCTCATAACGCTTTCTGCAAAAAGTGGGTTCTTAATCCCACTGCCTGGAGACAATCCAATTTAGGTAACTACCTAAATCAATCTTCCAGATTTATCTAAATACAGCATTCTGTTCTCCAGACTAAAATAGTTTGTGGCATTTCTGTGTGCTGTAATATACTAAAAGAGTCCTCCCTATCTCAGCATTAGGTGAAGAGATCTTTTTATACGCACTAATTGCCACTCCCACAAGAGGGTTATGAACCTTAGTATGTGTTAAGGAACTTGGACATGCAAAGTGCAGTGGTGTCCTAGTTTCAGCCAGAAAAGGGGTCATTTTTTACAGTAGCCAGGAGTGTGGTGTGACCAGACTCTAATGTTATTTGATACCACCTCACATCATTGGCAAGGTGGAGAAAGGGACTTTGAATAGTATGGAAAACCAGTTGGTATTTGTCATTCCTTTGTTCTATAACTTTTGTTATTATTATTGCTGCAGCTCCTGTTTGTTTTCTTATCTCATGGCTGTTTCTAGCACTGCTCTTATCTCAAACCATTATCTTTGCCTTCTGTGCTTTCAATCAGAGTGGGAAGGAAAGGGAACAAGCAGCATCTGGTCTGGGAGAGTCTCAGTGGGAGCACTAAATGTTGGAGTACCATTCCTGAACCACAAAAAATGGAAAAGGCATTTATTACCATGTTCAGCACGATTCAGTTTCCATGAAACCCTTTTCACACTAGAGTAACTAGAAATTAGATGTTCCCAAATATTGAGAGATAACAAATAAATGAATCAAGCAGAAGAGCAAAATGTTTATACTTGTGCCACTGAATAGCCTATGGAACAGAATTCAAAGAGAGATGGGGCAAGACTGGGACATACAAGAATATTGTCTGAATTGTGGCCACTGAACACATCAATGGTCAGTAGCTGAAACTGTAGGAGGTCCAAACTACTAAATTTTCAAAACATCAGGATAGGGTCCTTTGATAGGCATTTAAGGAAAACACAAGTCCTTCCCAAGCAGAGCTTCCAGCTTCCACCCAGCAGGCTCCATAACATGTCCTGTTTTCAAAAGTTGTTTACAAGGAGCATCACAAGGTGTCCCAGAATTCCTCGGAGTGCATTCCATAAGGAAATCCATAAGAGTGGATGAGAGAGCAGAAAAAAACAAACACACACACATCAACTGTGCTATTCAGTAAGGAGTTAGCCACCCAAAACAGTCAATAATTATCTCTCAGAGGAATAAAGCATCAAAAAAGTCCTGAAGACACACAATAAAATTCTGAACGCTCGAGCTACAGAAGACTTGAAGTATGGATGTAGTAAAATAATATGGATTTTTACTGTAATAAAAATATAAGAGAACAATCACATCTGTCACCAGGAAGATTAAGCTTTGAGAGACACGGTGTCTTAACACAAGCATGCCTGCACACACAAGAGAGGGCCTGCGTCAGGGTGGGCCTCTGGGCACCAACAAGGTTTATTGTGAACTGAGCTCTCTGTTTACACCCATCTGTCAAGGCAACTATGTTATTATTTGGCAAATGAAAAGGAAAGCTTGTTATCAAAACATCACTAAATGAGGGTTACTTACAGCAGGTCCTCTCACCATCCTTTGGTTTACTAAACAGAGGCCATGATTCAATTCCCACTAAGATCTAAGACTGGATTCCCTGGGAAAAAGATCAAGGCTTATATGCAGATGATTACAGAGATGTTCTCACCTGCATCTTTTTAAAGAAAAACATCCAAGTTTTCTTCACCAGAAAAGCCTACTTGGTTACCATTTTCCTGGTCTTCACAACCTATTTTCCTCAGCAGTCTGACTATGTAACCAAAAGCCAAATAGAAGTTCTGCAAAACAATCCAAGAACAAGTTATCTCTCATTGTGGCACTCGCTCCTTTGATGAGCCTACAGAACAGGAGCACACAACAGATTTTTTAATGCATGCAATGTTTTTCTGGTAAAACATTGTGCACTGGAGCCAAGAGAACACAATCTCAACAGGACTCTCATGCTCACTCTTTCTTATTCCTCTCACACTGGGGGAAAGCTTGCAAGCCAAAAAGGCACTAGTAAAATTTAGCTTATAGCATGCAGTAATGAGACTATGGGAATATTCTCCAGTTACTGATTTAGTACAATTTGTTGGAAGAGTATGTGGTTGACAAAAAAGAAGCCTGAACTAAGCCACAAAATAAGTTTATCACACTCTGAGAGCATTTTTCCTATAACAAGTAATTTTTTATGAACAGTCTATTGAGGATGAACCCGAAAATAAGAATTCCATTTTGGATACGATTTTGTTAGTGACATGAAAAGTGGAAACCTCAGAAAATCTGTAAAAACTTTCACATTAGAAGAGCTGTTAACACAGTAATTGGGGCCTCTCACATAATGAAAAATTACCTTAACCTCAGGCTATTTGTCTTTCTGGAGTGTATAGTGTTTTCTCCATGACCATCCAGGCAATTCCTTATCCACCAAATGGTCCATCCATCAAATCCACATCTCTCCAGTTTAGAGACAAGGATGTCACATGGGGCAGTGTCAAATGCTTCACACAAGTCCAAGTGGCTGATGTCAGTGCTCTTCCCTCAATCCACCAATGCTGTAACCACATTGTAGACCTCCAAATTCTTCAGGCACCACCTGCCTTTAGTGAAAACATGTCGGCTGTTTTTGTCACTAATCACCTACTTATATCCCATGTATCTTAACATTGTTCCCAGGAGGACCTGATCACGGCAAGGGTTTAGTCTGACTATAAAATGGAATCTTCTGTTTAAATAGAGGCCAAGAATCCCATGCTAGACTTATTGCTTCTTTCTTCCTTTTGCAGCTTGTGTAGGAATCACCAAAATAAGTAATTACAGAAAGCAGTAAGCAAAAGTTGCTTGTTCAAAGGGAAAGTTAAGTTGTAAAATTGAGACATTTCATAATCACATGAGTATCTTGGTAGCAGAAGAGACTCATACAAGAAGAAAACGTATTGTCCCTAAAATAATATACTAACTCTAGAGGAGCTTCGCAAAATGCAGGGCATCTGCTAACTTTTCCAGCAATGCAATGGTTGGCCTTCATGGCACAAGTGCGCACTGAGCATGAAAACCTCTGACTCGCATCACACAGGAGCAGTTTTTTTTACTGCTGGTTACAAATACCCAAAGTTCTGCATCCTAATTTTAACTTGCAAATTGTACTGCAACCAAAAAAAAAATATATATAAGCCCAGAGGAGACTATAAAATATAAAACTTGCTGTAAGAGTTCACTGAAAGGAGGCATGGTCAGCAAGCCCACACTCTCCTCCATAAATATTTTAAGTGTTAATAAAACAGTAACAAAGAGAGAAAGACACTAAAAAGTATATTTTACATCTCCTTTCCTCCCACTCCTTTTAACAGTGGACAGACAGGAGGAGAGCAATGGCAGCTCCTGCCCAAATAATTTCATCAATCCAAACATGATCAATCTTACAGCAGACAAGAAGAACAAAAATGAGCCACCATCTGTGGTGTCTTCTGGGTGGCAGCACAACTAGCATTTTATGAGTGAGCTGACACTCATGTCAGAGACAAGAGATGCATGCTGGTTTTAAGAAACTTTTGTATCATTCTAAATTTGTTTTGTATAATCTATATTGAAAGATACATTGATGCCAGGAGTATCAAGCTGCATTTTTGTGAAAGATGCTAACAACATACCTTCACAGTGGCTGTCATTGTATCATCATGGTGTATTACACCCCTCTGACACTACAATTCACTGCCAGCAATGTGATATAGGAATATAATTCAGAGGTCTTTGCACTTCCTGCTATTTGGAAGATATTAAAGACCCTCCCTGAACATGCATTGTGCTGAAAGCTGCTAAAAACAGTCCATGTGCACTGGAAAATCTGGAATACTGTTTTGGAGATAATAATTTTTTGAGGCAAAAGTTTACCATGGTTGAAGCAGTAACAGTAAATAGTCACTTGATACACAGGCATCAGTCTCCCTTTCAGAAGGCAGATCCAATACATTAATTGCTAAAGTGTCATCAAATATCTGACAGATCAGACCCAAATGGTGTGGTGTGCTTACACCAGACGGCAATCTGAGTCTTAAAAGTAAAGTTACAGACTTCTTTGCTGTAAGGGTTCCAAATGGGCATGTTGTGCATGTTATTTATGGACATCTGCCCAGACCTTCAGATGAACAACTCAAGAGATGTGAGCTTCCACCTCAAACTCAGTGACAACATCTCAGTTCACCAGTTTAACTGTTGGAATACTGATTGCTTCTGCAAAGAGGCAAAAGAGAGAAAAGCCATCAGGGAACTAGAAGTTACTATAAGGGTGGAAAGTTAGAAATAAAAAGGCAAACAGGGAAGGAGAGTCTAGCAAAGGATAAGAAAGACACAGAACACACAGAGTACTGAAGGAAAGGGACACTGAAGGGAGAAGAGGAACCACAAAACTCCTCTCAACCTGAGAGACTTGGAAGCAAAATCTGAGCCACCCTCCAAGTCCACCGGCTCACTCAATCCTTCTCTTTTTACCCCTCCCAAAGCTTCAGACTGGTCACTATGGCCAGGGAACAAAGTTGTGCTGTGGCAGGACCTCCAGCACATGCGCTCCTGCTCTGCTGTCCCCTCACTTACCACAAGGATTGGGCTTCTCCTGCCTCCTGTTTCCATAGCTAACAATTCTGCCAGAGCCCCCTCATTGCCCCCAGGGCCTCACAAACCACCCCAAAGGGAGCCCTTGCTGAGGGCAGGATGGCCACGAGGCTCAGGACTCAGGCAGCTCTCCCTCCTTCCTTGGGGGAAACATGAGGTAGCGCTGTCAATATAGACCCAAAAACACAACAACATCAGCCCCAGCACAAGACACACATAGTTTAACTTTACCAACCTGATCTGTGTCCTCCATAGCCCCCAGCCAGGCACCCACGCTCCAGAGAAGCAGATGCAAGGCATGAAACACGGTATTTACCTTCCATCGATGCTGCTGCTGGCCCCTCCCCGCGCTCCATGAGGGCCGGTGCTGGGCCCAGGTGTTCCCTGCTCCCTGCCCAGCCCCACAGCTGCTGCTGCCCCTCAGCAAGGGCTCCCAGCACTCAGATTGTTCCACAAAACTTTCCTCCAGCCTTAGTCATTGACTGATAGCTCAGATTTCAGCATACACTGTCATGTATGTGGCTGTGCTTTGACATCAATGGTACTTCTGCACCACACAAACGCCATTTTTGCTGTGGCCAGGACAGGCTGCTGCTTTGTAATGAGCAGTAACACCACTGGTCTGGCTTGTCATCCATGTTGGATTAGGGCAGGGGATGCAGAGGGTGGGTGCACGGACCCTTCCCCCTATGCCTCAGGTTTGGTTCTAATGTCCATCCACAGTACTTCCTGGGAATATTCATCGCCTTGACTGGGCTTATGAGGTAGTCGCTCAACAGGCAACAACGTACTTTAAAGGACATTCAACTGCTCTCTGGAGTCGTAGGTGTCTGCTGGTATCTGCTGGTTACACCCCACATGCAAATAAAGGACTGGACCTGAAGATGGGCCAGGTGTTGCTCTGTTCATTCAACCTGCATAGAGCTATTGCTGCAGCCAGGAGTGGCTGGAGGCTCACAATACAGCCAGTGCTGTGCCTGCTCCTTTAGCATGGTCCTCTCAGGTTGAGCTAGAGCTCTTCATGCTGCAGCTGGTCAGAAACCTAGACACAGCATTCTTGAGCTGTTTTGAGACTCAAGATTATCGCAGTAAAGGCAGAAAATGGAGCACACTGTGGCAAACTTCTCTGCTTACAACCACCACTTACCGTGCAAAACACAGCAGTTCTGTGAGCAGGGCTTCTCTGTACATTCTCCATTCAAAGGGAGAGGGTAAGCCAATTTTTAAAAACTAGGGCAAAGGCCAGTAAATTACCACAAAATTATTTAAACAAGGAACACCAGAAAGCCAGCTTTGTGAATGTAAAGCTTATATGAGCTTCTGTAAACCAAGGAGAATAAATATGTTTTGCCTCCCAAATATGATCATCAGCTGGAGGCAGCACCAGCTCATCAGCAAGAAATTTCCAAAAACTAGGAAGAAGTAAAAGCAATGATTAACATGACTGTCTGCTCTACTTTGTCTGACACCAAAAGTAACGTGCTTGTCTGACCCACAGTGTATTTATACATCCACATCTTATGGCTTGCTCTGTCCATGACTTCATCAGCAAAAGGTGTTTAGGGTTTGCCTTGCATTAAGTGGCCAGACAGAATGCATTAGTCTAGAAATGGATTATTAAATTCCACTGTCAAACTGAAGTAGTCAATAAATCCAGAGGAACAGAAGTCTTTCAACTATATAGTGCATTATGTGTACTGTTAAAAAGTTCCCATACAGTTTGGTTTTAGTCCTGTTTTTATTTCTTCCTTGCCTAACCCTTTACTTTCTTCTGTCAGGCCTTGCCCCACTTCAATGTGTAGTACTGCCAGCTACTGAGCTGCTTACATCTTTTTGGGAACTGTCCCTACTCAGCAAAGTGAGCCAAGTCACCACATATGGATTCTGAACTCCAGGACTTCAAACTACTCACGCAGCTGAAGGATGACAAATCAACTCCATTTCTTCTAGGCAGAAAAGGACATACTTCCAAGCTGATGGGAGAACTCTCTCTTCCCTTCCCAAATGCAAAGGAAGATCCAGTAAAATATCATTAAAGTCATAAGATGCATACCTGTGACAGCCCCATCTTCTCACCTGCCTACTCAACAGCAATGCTGAAAGGATTATCTTCAAGTCATCTTCAGTCCAATCACTTATTTTTAAAACCACAACCATTTGTGTTTTATTTTTTGTTGCTGCCTTCCAGCACATCCCATGCTACATTCGTAACAATAGAGATTCCACTGTTATCCACATGGGACATCATCAGTAGCTTGGATGAAACCAAGTATATTCTAGCCACAAAAGACCAGAAAATGAGGTGCCCTTTTTAAGAATTAAAAGACAGGCAGGAATTTTTATAGTTGTTGTTGCTGGTTTCCTTGACTTCTGATGAGAGTTACCAGACAACATATGTTCTCCTAAGTTAGAATCACTTCAGCACCAGAAACCTATTTGTGAGTCCTTTTCAGCAGAATTATTTTCTTCTCAAAGAAATCCTAAGCCTTTAGTAAGGAGTCAAGAAGTCACATACATTTTCTTGGACAGTTTTAATTTTCTTCATCTCCTCACTTACCCTGACCAGGTTTAAACTGGATTAACAGAATGGGCATGAAAGTCCTGTCTCAGCCTGAATTCAGCTTAAGTTTAAATCTTACATTCAATGTACCTTGATTTTTCAAAAATGCCCCTGCTGGCAAAGCACTGTATGGTTCTTAGCAACCCATCACATAAAATATTTAATTCTCCACACTTGCTCTAAAAGTATATGCAAAAGTAAAACAAGCAAAAAATTCAAACAATGTATAGGGGTGGTTGTTTTTTCTTCAGGTCCCAGTAGCACTGAGGCTGAGAAATCTTTAAGCATTTAAACTAGATAAAGCAATGCCCTCTAGTGTTCTGTGGAGAAATCCCATACAGGATTGCCGAAAGCCTTAAAGAATTCATGCACCATCTCAAGTGACAGACAACATTTTGAAAGCTTACAGCTCATATGCAGCATCCTTGGAATTTTCTGCGCATGACTGTGGACTGCAGAACTATTTGGGATCCGTTCTTTTCCTTCTCTCCACTGCTGATACTTGCATCATAATTTCAAACACCATCTGTGGACAGTCTTCCCACCTGGGGCACGTGTCAAATCACATCATACCACCCTGCACCTTCCCCAAGTACACACAGCATTTGGCACCCTGTGTTACTGACCCATCACACAACCAGGATGTAATTTTTGGCTTGAGGCACTTTCTTACAGAGCTCCAAAGTTTAGTAGAATTCTTTAAGGCAGCAGCTGTCCCAGGATATTGGTAAACTGCAAACAGAACTATGCAAATTCAAGAAAGACTCAAACAAAGCATTCTCATAGTTCAAAAAAAACTGCAGAGCTATAAAAATATTTATTTACATCCTGTACACATTACAAAATTCAACTTTGCATTCCACAAGGGACTGGAGACTATAACAGGAGACTCCAGTTATAAAACTGGAGGTCTGAAAAGCAAAAGGTAAAGTCCTTGATGTAGGCTGCTCTTAAATGGGAAGCTAGGAGTCCTTAAATTTTACCATCCATTGCTCTGAAAGACAACTGCTGAGCTCTCATCATCTAGACAGATTAAAACTTGAATGACTTTGATTAAACTTTTAATCATATCAAATATTTTAAAAATAATTAACAACAATAAAAAATTCCTGTTAGAGCACTGTGCTTTTTTTATTCTACATGACATTGACCTATTGCAGATAGAAACCACAGATCAAAAGGGAAGCAAAAAAAAAAAAAGAGAGAGACTGTAAGGAAACACCAGCTCTGCCCATTTTCTTTCTGAAATAAGGCAGAAAAAAGATGAAACTGACTATTTTCTGACAACCTAAGGGGAAGGGACTGGTACATGTCAAAAGCTGCCAATACAAAGACAGCATCAGTCACAAATGCCCTAAACCCAACGTGATTATGCAGGCATTTGAGAAGGCAGCAGCACCTGACTGCCAGGTGAAAGAAAGATACTGTATTATGGTCGGACACAAGCTCTTTTCTTTTCCAAATGCAGTGATTGTTTGATTCTATTAAGTTGCTGTCTGGAATCTGTTTCTTGTATGAACAACTGCACTCATTACAAGTGTGCCTATTAACAGTGTTTCACACTCCTGTTGGAACATTTACTGGAGCAAAGTTAATTACAGGTGGGGTTTCTTCAGAGGAAAGCTAGCTTGGGCTCTTTGATAGGTAAAAACAGAGGCTGAGCTCTTCAAACCAGGCATCACCCTGCACCTTCTAGAGGAATTTATTCATAAAAACAAAACATCAGAAATCTCTTTCAAAAGTTTTGTTCATGTAAGTCAAGTTCTCCAAACAAAAGCCTGCCACTGACCATGCAAAAGTACAAAGAAAACATCCAGTGAGATCATACACCTAGAGTAAATTCTGGACTTGATGTGGCACTTGTGATGAGCCTTTTAGGGCTCTATATTTGCTGCCCTTGTGTCTAAGACTGCAATTCAGAATTTGGATGTAGAAGTGGGATCAAATTAGACATTTTTAAAATTAGGTTTGAGCTAGGAAACTCCACTTCAAAATTTAAATTACATTCTCCTCAGAGGGCAACCAATGCATATTCTAATTAAACAAGCAGATACTTTTCTTTTTTCTCCCTCTAATGAGGGGTGGTTACTGCCAAGCATTCTGGCCTGCAAAGAAATTATTTTTGATCTTGTTATACATGTAACCAAATTAAGGGAGAAAAGAAAGCAGTTTAGAGACCATCCAAAAGACAGCCAAGGGAAGGTATTCAGTGTTTGTATGACTGCACTAGGAACTTGTATTTCTCACAGGTCTTATACAATACATCTATGTTGCTGAGTGTATGCACAGAACACTGTCTTGGAGAAACTGCTCGTATATATATGTTAAAAAACCCCTCTTAGGATCAGCTTCCTCCCTGTCATGCTGTCATTCTTTTTGCAGGGTATAATGTGAGGAAAGGACCATCAAAATCCAAGGTACAAAAAAAGCAATGGAAGGATCTGGAGAAAACAGACATTATATTGAGAACTCAGTTTCCAGCCTGACTGGACAAAACAGCTTTTCCAGTTCCTTCAGTTTATTCAATAGTCCAGTGCCTTTCAGACATATTCTCACCACCTCTGGGAAGAAGTAGAACAACTTGAAGGAGAATGGAGGAAAATGCTCCAACATCCATCACAGAGAGGCCGCACACATGCATGCTATCACATCTTGACAATATGTAAGTTGTTCTGCAGGGCTGGGAGCATTCTACTGCTGCTTCACTAAGCAAAGATGCCAAGAGTGCCCAGGTAAGACACCAAAACCACCAACCATAAAAAACATCTGAACTGCAAGTAGTTTCATCAGTGAAGTATAAACTGAGCTTTTTCATTTTTGCCTTAGCCCTCTTCTTGCACAAGTGCTTGGCTATGAGTCTATTGCTGGTGCATTCACTGTAATTTCTCTCTGTGTCACTACCTGCAGGTACTTCAGTCGCATGGGAGGGAGCTGCTCATAAAGGTCAAATCCCAAAGGACTCTCTGCATTCAGCAGTCTGTAGTACAGCAGGTGCTTTTTCAAGTTCTGAAGAAAGAAAGAGAAAGGTATCTAATCTTTTCCACTGTCTCCAATACAACACAGTAAATCTGCAAATTCCATCATGTCCAAGATATTTAATTACACCATCTTCAATAGAAGAGCTATGAAAGGCAAATTTCTTCCAATAAAATTCACTTCTTTTTGCATGAGAATTCCTCTTCTAAACACAACTTCGTTGTCTCCTCAACAATCCCTCACAATAACTTCTTGCCAGAAACTCAAGTGGATTTTTGAGTTTGAGCTAGTAATTTACCCTGGACACTAATCACAGAGGGCCAAATGACCCAGCTCTGTCCCACAAAGGAAAGATTTTGGCAAGCTCCTTGAAAAAAAGAGAAACCTTACATCTGTCCTCTTCAGGGGAAGCATCCAGCTAAGAAATAAGACAGATTACTGCTGGCCACCTATTCATAACTGTGCTACAGTCATTCCCCTAGCATCTCTAGCTATCCAGATATAATGCTGCTTGGACAAGAGGCAAGCAAATACAGTACAGGAGATTCATCTAGGTTCCAATGGGCTCAGTGTTTTGAGGTCAATTACTGCAAGAACTGGTTAAGTGTATTTACAAATATTGAAGGCCAAAATCTTGCTGCTAATCTCCTCTCATTCTCAAATTAGCAACATAATTAAACACAAATTTCAAAAGCCAAACACAAGTCTGTAAGAGTTTCCACGTATGGAAAACTTAATTCCCAGCAGCACAAGCTGAATCTTACAAATCCTACCTCATCCACCAGCAGCCATGCCTTCCGCAGCATGCTTTTCCGAGCAGCATCTGTCTCCTGGGAACAAAACACATACTTTCCTTAATATGGTGCAGTAATACCTTTGCCCAGGGGCATACAGCACTCCAGGATGATTTGTTCATTATAATGATGAGCAGCTTGTTCCAGCAGAAAGCACTTGAGATGTCTTATCACTTAAATCCTGCCTCTCTGCTCCTTTCCCTGATCTGAATCTCAGCTGACTTTCTCAACCTTCAGGTAAAACTGCAGATCAGAGGTGAAGTGTTGTTAGCACAACTATTCACTGACAGAGGCCTCAAGGCCATAGGAGGGCTTCTGCTGGGTTACTCAAGCAAAGTCAAAGAAAAGAGCACTTAGCAACTTATGATTGCTAAGGCAGAGGCCAAACCTATTACAAGCTCTCTCTGCCTGATCACCTTCCCTATTCTTTCTGCTTATTCTTCCCCCCACACCACAGAACACATAATTGCTGACCTCAAAGATTTAGGTATGTCTATCTACCATTAATGCATGAACAAAAGCTGCTGCCTCGTATGTGGTTTCTCAAACAGCTGACCAGCCCTCAACATATTTGCTTACAATTTTTGTTTTCAAGTCCCAAAGGTCAGTGATTCATCGCAAGCCAGACTGGACTTACAGGGAGAGCAGATGCAAAACCCAAAGACTGCAGCCCTGAAGCTCTGCTACCCATTACCCACCTGTGTTGTGTTTTCTTGGGAGAAAATGAAACTGTTCACATGAGCCACAGCCACCACGTACAGAACAGGGCACCAGGTGTGGCGCAGCGCACCAGTGACCAGCGTTCGGAAGTAGAGTCGCAGAAGGTTCAGGTTATCCTCAGGAGGGGAAGTGTAGCGCTCAAGAGGCACAGGAAACTGCAACAAAGCCATCCAGGCAACATTACCATTTTTGTCAGGGCCTAAGCAGTGAGAGGAAGGGTGACTTCTAGGGTGCCCTTCCTTGTGCATGCCCTCCTATAATGTGATGTACCCCACTGGCACGACCCCATCTGCAGCAGAGCTGCTAAGGCCCACCCTGACTGATGTGACCAGTGTCGTCAAGATCTCTTCAGCTTTACGGAGAGATGTTTCACTGGTCCCATCACTGCAGCTGATTCTTGGCACAGATAAGATGTGCACTTATAAAGTAAGAAGACAGAGTATTTTTGACAGCATCACTAAATTCTATCTCTTGTGCTCTGCTCGCTCAAAAGAAATGCACTTGACAGACCAAATTTTCTTGCTGTTACTCAGCAGAGCATAACTCCAGTATAACTATAAGTGGGAAGATGGTTGAGAGGGAAAATTACTATTTGTCTATGCATAGGCAAGGAAAAAGTTCTCAACAAAGTGTGAAAACAGTTATTTAAGGGAAAGGTAATTGATAGCAGAACACAGGGTGCCCACCAGCCCTTCATACATACAATCTATAAGTTACAAGTTCTCAATGGTTAAACCAAGCAAGGTTTGGGATAGCTTCCACTGAAGACTGAGCAATTTCACAGCTTCGGCCTTCCACATATACACACAAATCAAGGTTGGAGAATCACAGGCAGGAGCCCAGTAACACAGAAATACAGAGTGACAGGCAATTGGCAATTACCACAAGCCAGGATTACCTGCTGTAATGGCACTCCCAGCGCCCGCAGGATATTTGTGTGCTCCCCAAAAACAGAGAGACGCAGATGAACACTGAAACGCTTCTGTAGAGGTAGAAGAACAAAGACTCCAAAGAGTGGATCTCCAAAGGAGACGCCCTCAAATTGCTCCAGGAGATTTAGATAGAGATCGTGGAAGGACGCTAAACCAGGGAGAGGAGCATCCAAGTTGAGGGAGTCCAGGGCCTTGGGTTGGCAATACACAGAGAGAAGGGCAGCTGTGTAGCGGTGGATTGGTGCTTCTAGAAAGAGGTCGCTGCCAGTGAGGAAGACACACATAAGCCGTGCAAGTTTGGCAGCAGTCGGGATGCTCTGAAGGATTTTAGAACGCCAGGTTTCCAGCAACAAGACCCACTGCAGGTTCCAGGTCACAGTGTTGATGAGATCAAGCGGGAGAGAGTTCAGTATAGCCCCACGTGTCTCTGCATTAGTCACTTTGTTGTAGAGGCTGATAAGTGGAAAGAATGGCCAGTCTGAAGGCAGGATGGGCCCTTTGACCTCAGGAAGCAGCATTGACTGGATGAGGTAATTCTGCCCTTGGTAGGATGCCTGAGAACGCATAAGGGTGGGCTGCAACTGGACAAAGTGAGAGAGGTAGCAGGAACGAATGGAAGGCAGGTTCTGGTATGATTCTCTCAGCAGGACACCACGAGTAACCTTTGGAAGAAATGCTGCTGCAGAGCCAGGTTGTGCCAGTTTGGCACTGGTGCCCAGTTGCAGAATATCAGAGAAGTCAGCTGCTTCTGGCCCTCCAGCTTTCCCTTCACTGTAAGGTAAAGGCAAACAACAGTTTAAGAAACAAACAAACAAAAACCTGAAATGCCAAACAAACAACACACCACATAAATTCATCTCTATAGTCTTCCTGGAACAGAGCACTCAACACTTTCTACACCACTGAGCTATTCTAACACAGAGGGCCTGTAGAGCATCAGCTGCCTTGGTATTTACAGCAAATTCACAGAACCACACTTGGTTGCTGACGAGCAACACTGAGGCCGTGCCATGAAAACTCAATGCCAATTTAGTGTGGAGGCTGAAACCCCTTGTCCAGAGAGGCAGACTGTTTACCTACACAGACATGAGAGTGCTGAGATGAAATACTGCATATCAGATAAGGCCTAGACAAGCCAGTAAGACCATTCTAGAAACAGCAGGTTTGCAGCTGGCAGTGGCAAGCTCAGGAGAACCACATGGACTGATAGCAACTGTGCATGTGGAGGATGTTTGTCAAATCCATATGCCACAATCTCAGACCAAAGACTCAGCATTTTGTTGACCCAACAAAAGAATCAAAACACCACCGCACAAACAAATCCATTAACAAATTTTCCTTCTTTCTGAAAAAACATGATATCTCCTTACAGCACTTTGGTTCAACCTCCTACAAAGATGCACTATGCCTAATTTGAAACAGACTGAGATGAACAAGATAAACTGCTACCATCTTCTTGCCCAAATATGAGAGGGTTCATATCTGAGATGCTCATGATTTTTTCCAGTGTAAGGTGGAAGACATGGCATTTGTCAAATCAGCAAATATTTGTGTAAGAACTTGATTAATAAGGGTTTGAGGAAGATTCATTAAGCTTTTCAGGCGATTTCAAATTCTCATTTATTTTCTAGGCTCCCTGCTCTCAGGATGGCAGATGCTAGGCCTTAGGGATGTTCAGTTCTATCAGGAATCACACAAGTCTTGTCACAAAGGAAATCAAAAGAAACTGCTCACATTTCTCAACACCGGTACACGAGAGAAAAATATGCAACCACATTGCTTGCCTGATTAGATGCCTCCATGCCTGAAGAATATGCCAATGAGTAAGTAAAATTTAACTACAGGCCCTGTTAAAGGCCAAAAATTGTGACAAACTGCACTGCCAATGTGTTTTTTCCATTTTCCCCATGTTTTCTTGCATACCAGACTAGAAAAAGGAAAAAATGCAAAGCTTACGGAAGAAACTCTGGATTAAAGGCAAGATCCAGCAGGACCTCGTGAGCCAGATGCTCACTCCCTGGCAACAGACGGCTTAGCAATGCCATGGCAACACAGTGATGGAGTGAGGCATGCTGGGTGTAATCCGGACAAGTGCCTGCCTGTACAGGAAGGAAAACAACAGATAAAAGCACTCTCATCATTTGTCAACAGAACAAACAACAAGAACAGGAGGGTCAAACAAGACACAGACCTCACTGCAAAGTGAAAGACTGAGGCAGACTGCAAGAGCTGTCAGCATTCATATCAAGAGATATTTCTGCTTTCTCTGACTGCCAGGTCAGGTATTTTTTTAGCAACACAGTTGAAAACTCTGTTCTTACTCTATCCCAAAGAAGGGCAAAAATACAATTTTTCCATCCAAAGTATTTTGGAACTAAATCCCCATATCAGTAACTGGAAAGACGTTTTTGCTAACAGAAGTCAGCAGAAGAGTCGCCAGTCCTAAGTCAGATACAAGAAAGAACAGGGAGATGAAGAGCAGCTGCCAGTGAAGCCAGTTCCTTGGGGGAAAGAAATGAAAGGACTAATAACGATACCATTCTCCGAGCCAATGCTAACACAAAGTACTGCAGGTGATATTCATGGCGCAGGATCCACGCAGATGCGGGAGTCACAGAGGGAGGTCCAGTCTGCCAGCTTTGATGCAGATAATCCTTCAAGCCTCTGAAGTCCAGCACAGAGCTGTACTATAAAGTGGAGACAAATAATATTACAACAGTTTGTATTTGGAGGAAATTAAACCAGAGCATTCTCCAAGGCCCACCCCCTACCTTCTCTCACATGAGAATTCCCGTTGGCTACTCCAAAAGCCATATTTAAGAACAGCCTTATAAATATCTGCTTTTCTTCTCAGGGCTCATCTCATCCATCATATCCATCCCCATCACAGATAACCAACAGTCACTGCCTACAATTTCCATAGTGATCTTTTAAGGCAGAAATCTGGCCAGTGGCTTAAAATGTTTTTCCCTCATCTGGCCAGATACTTCCCTTAGCAGCCAATCAGCTAATTCAACACAAGGTGACACAGAAAGGCTTTGAGAAAGCTCATGTTAGGTATTCCATCTTTCTAGGGCTCAGACATTTGCTCTTTAGGGTCTGCAAACTTCCATGACTCTCTCATTCTAAAAATTCAGAACAAACCAAAGTAGGAAGGACCCTCTTCAGAAGCACTGTAGCATTCATTCTCCTCTTTAATATTACCCCATTTTTCTTTGTTATATATGCTTCAACCATGCTTTTCCTGCAATGACACTCAAGTTTTATATTTTGCTTAGCCAAACAACAGTTATTCAACTATTTTCAACATTCTTTATAAATCCATCCTTTAAGCATCACCTGCTCTGTAATTCCAGCTTTCTGGTGTCAACTGAATATTGCAATTCAAAGACAAGATATTTTTTTGATCCTCATCCCACTTGTTCAGAAAGTCAGGTTGTTTCTCTCCATAATACTTTAATATTTTTAAAATAAAAATGCACGACTATTTGCTTTTAACAGTCCTTCTAACATCTACTTTATGCCTGGGAAGGTACAAATACTAACCTCCCTCACAAGTATGTCATCATTCACCTAGAATTTACAGTGAAAAGGTTTATTCTCACCTTGCTGGTCAGGCCCTTGTGAATGTGAGTGATGTTATTGATGAGAAATAGGAGGGCAGTGAGGAAGGGGAAAGGTGACTTGGAGCCAACCAGGCTCAAAGGAGGTTTGCCTCCAGTGCAACTCAAAGATGCAATGCTGCCAACAGATTCTGGTGCCGGGGAACAGGACAGAGGGTTGCACAAAGCAGAACATGGCCTGTGTGAACAAAAAAAGAGAGGGGTTAGGTCAAAAGCATTCATAGTGCTGAGGCATTATCTAGTTGAAATGTTGCTATCTATTGAACTGTACCACACATTGCAGTAAAATGGAAGCCCTGAAGACAGTGAAAGCAAAAAGCCAGTCTCTCAGCGGGTAGACCAAGCACTACTGCCACACAAGATAATGCCAGTGAGCTGTCAGGAACTCTTCAGCTAAATTGGTCATGATAAGCAGAAATACTGATGCAGTGACGCATTTCTGATGTCAAATACTTGAAAGTGTTGGACCTTTAATTTTAAAAAATACACCGTTCCCCACATACATACGCACACCAGGCTAATAAGGCTGCCCACCCACTCAAGACATTTCAATAATAAACTTGTAGGCAAAACCAAAAAGACAGATTACATCTAAAACTGACATTGCAAAAATGCTGCCCTTTATGTACTAACGAAACGCATACTTTTAAATTGTATTCAGAAAGGACGCAGCTTTACTGTACATGAACATGACTGTGCAGACCACTCGGCCTGTGTGTTCTCTGCAGGTGAAACTACAAATTCCCAAATCAGCAGTGCTTGTGGGACCTACATCATGTCTGTATAGGTGAGACCACCACAAAGAAGAGTGGCCACAAGCAAGCTGCTCAATGGTAGAGGGGTAATAGGGCAAACCCTGTCAAAGATCCACATCATTACTCTATGGCAGAAAACTAATTGCTTAAATCCATTGCTCTTTCTACCACTGGTATTACATGTAGGAGATGCATAAACACGTTGGGGATCACGAAGTATCCTGAACAACTGGACTTAAACTGCCCAGAGAGTTTAGACAAAATTGTAAAAACATTAGGGTAGAGATCAGCTGACTCTGGTTTTTACCAGCCAGTGTTAAGAACAGCAAAAATTCTTGCGGATGAGCTTTCATAGCCTGACCAAATCCATTGTCTTCAGATCGCAAGGACAGGCAGAAAAGGGTCTAACGAGTGCTCTTGTGTTGGAAGCTTTGGTGTCAAGAGCTTCAGATCTCAGTTTCAGTCATGCAAGAACATGGGCCAAACTGTTTGGTGACCATTCAAATACCACTTGAAAACAAAAATTTCTAGTGCCCTTCATATTAGATGTTCTCAGAGGTGGATGGATGCCTCTCTGACTGCAAGTCAGGCCTTTTAGATTCCCCACTCCAGATTAATCACAGCCTAGTAAGGAGGCTCCCTCTACAGCAGAACGACAGAATATCTCCGGTGCTTAACTGTTCCAGAGCCAGAGCTTATGTGATCCAAATGTCTGGAAGAACAGTTTGGTATCTGTTCTTGCACTTCTCTGCAGGGGTTTTCAAAGCCCTAGTGAGGCTCTGCAGGAGCTTAAAGATGTGAATCTAGTTAAATTCTTTTATATAAGCAGCACCACACAGAGGACATGAACAGTACATGAACTCACACATTCATTTCATCATGTAAGAGGGACTCAGCTAATGCTGCTAGTGCTATTTTTCTTTAGACCAGTGAAACCAAAGAAGAATCAAAGCCAAGATGCAGCAGCATCAGTAGAAAAGGAGGAGCTGGAAACCTCCGCAGCTATTATGTCTTTTCTGTGAGGGGGCAGAGGACAAAGCAGGGTGTAGACACAGCCCTACTGCACTCCAATTCCCATACCTGGGGCATACTGCACAGGGAAAAAAGGAGAGAAGGCAGGAGAGCTGTCATAGGGTACAGGATAGAAATGGGGTTCTCTCAGCTTCTGACAACAGCATCTTAGCAGCGGAATGGTTTTACCTGAGCAAGTCCCACATGCTGTCCATGGCTGGCTGGCTGAGAAGGGGCTGCAGCATCTCTGATGTCAAACCTTCCAGTTCCTCTAAGCAGTCAACTGGATTGACTGATGGCTGTAGAACACATGGAGAATGACAGGAAAAGAGAGTGAATGACTATAGCATCCAGTGATAGCAAAAAGACAGAGTGATTTATTTACTTCCTCTGTGTTTCTTATCTTTTTGCCAGACCCCATCACCTACATGAAGGTACTGCTCTAGGTTAGAGCTGGCCTCACTGCTCATAGTGTGGAAGCTGAGAGCGGGCACCTCCAAGTGTTCTCACACTCAAGTATTGAAGTGCATCCCAGAAATTCTTAATTGGCTGGAAGCAAGATATGGGATCCTTGGAATCAAGATTCCTGAAATAAAAACTTTGCTAGTCCTCCTTCCCCTACCATCTACATGTTTATTTAAATTGAAGATGACACAAAGATGATCAGAACTACCTGAAGAAATCTGAGTACCATGAGGGTATCCAAAAAAACAAACCAAAACAAAAAACTCAGCTGGATAAAGTGTGATTGACCTACCCGTCAAAGCATGACTGTTGATGAACACTGCACAGAGGAGGAACTGTGGCTTTTAGAGAATCATCCAAATTCTTCTCACCCTAGTAAGCAATATTCCAGGTTGAAGGAACATGCTGGCAAATTTTAACATTTTTTATCCTCATTAGAATGCTGCTTTGGGATACAGAAATACTCATTTCCATTACATAAAATCTGATTTTCCCCCAGGTGAAATCCACCTCCAGATATCAGTAAAACCTTTGTGAAGATGTTAACCTTAAGTTTTAATAGTCTAACAAAAATATTCCAAGAAGGTCCCAGTATATACTAATTACTATACAAATTCTTTTTTTTTGCATCAATCTATTCAAACATGCTATGTACTTTTTTTTTTTTAATCAGCTAACTACAGGATGACTGAACTCCTTTTTAAGTGGAAATTCAAAAATCCAGTACAATTCAAGGACTTAAAAAATTGTTACCTCAGTCACTCTTCTGGAATATCTGTAAAGGTTAAAAAGGAGCATTAACCTCTTGGCTGTCCTGGTTCTCTAACACTCAGGACATAACCACAGCCTGTGAAAGGCATACCAACCTTTGGGGCCCTGAAGACATCTTTGAGAGATACTGGCAGTTTCCACCCCAGCCACAACCAATAAACTCAGTTGCTTTTGGCAAGTTTCAGAGGCATTGCACAAGTGTGAATAACTACAGCCACTAAATTACCCCCACACCTTCAACACAGCTCTCCCAAGTAGGAACTCAGACACGTCAGTTGGGCAGTAAAGAGGAAAATTGCATTCATCTTTAGAACATGAATCTTTAAGGTAGCTAAAGCGTACAACATTATTCTTCAACAGCATCACACTGACATGTCACCTTCAGAAAACTCACTTTAAAAGATGATCACATACTACTACTGTGTCTTACAGAATTTGACCTTGAATGTCAGTGGGGCAACAAATAAATTTATCTTTATTATCTCCTATCCAAAGTTCCTATGGCATGACCCTTAATGCTCCATCTTGCACCCAGATGATTGCAGTGTAGGTGTCCACATGTAAGCTCTCAGACCAAAGTAAATGCAAAAACGCATGACTTGACTTATGCCACTAGGAAAAATGACTGCCAAATAAAATTATGTTGTATCTGCTTCACGCTTTGGAGCTCTGTAGTAAGTCAGAACAATCACAGCACTACAACATACCTTGATTGAGACTCTGATCCCAAAGGATGAAAGGACAAAAAAGGAAGACAGATACTTGGCACTGCTAACACATAGGGTCAGCAGACTTAAGTGACCCTGAATGTCATGCAGTCTAGGTATGAGCTGTGGTAAGAAAATCAGTGCTCAGCTAGATGCCTTAATATCTGTCTTTTCCAGTACTGCCTGTAAGTTCCAGTTTTTGGAGGTAATATACAAGCTGATGCTGGTGAGAAGACAGCGTGTATTTTCAGGCCTTACCTGTTGGCTGTAAGCACTGTAATAAACTCCCAAGAAAATCACACAGGTTGTGGTCAGAGGCTGGAGAGTTTGCCAAGTTTCTGTCTGGGATATCTGCTGAAGGATTTTTTTCAGACTAGACTCAAGGAAGGGCTGTAAGCCTGACACTTGACTCCATGCTACTGGAGGAGGTGGAATGGATTTGCTATCTTCTGAGTTATTGCTGAAACATAATGCAAGAATGACACAGGATAGAGATAAATATCAAACAACTGTCTCTCTAAATCATCAATTTTAATAGAAAGATGTCTAGAAAATTATATCCAACACCATAACTAGGGGGGAAGTCTTTGCATAGTCCCACAACCCAGACCAAATAACTTAGGCAGAAAGGATAAATGTAGAATGTACTTTAAAAAGCTGAAGTTTCTTCTGCACTACTCTGCCCCTGAGCTATGCTCTAGCTTTACCAGAAACAGTATCTCAGTACTCAGCTTTAGAAGAGTTTCTTGCTTTCCACCAGAAAAAGTACCTGTGTCTGCAGCAAATCATACTGCTTTGATGTCTATCAAAACATAACCACCTCTTAATCCTGGACTCATCTTGGTTTCTTTCTGCAGAGAGGTTCTTTCCTCCAAATCTCAAGACATTTACTTTCTTTACTCCCAAGAGAAGTTCAAACCAGCATCCTAGCTCCTCACAGCAGGGCATTTGGCTAACAGTGTAGCCAAAGTACCCTTTATGCCCCCTAGCTTAATGTAGATTTTGACTCCTGCCTCTGGCCATGCCAGCAGTCATGCCAGCTGTCAGACCAGACACTACTTCTGATCTTGTGTCAGAGGGAATACACCCCACCATGCAGGGGCTCACATGTGGGACAGTAAACAACTGAAAATGAGGGGGGAATAAAAAAGTGAGAGCCAGGTCTCCAAACCAAAGAAAGGGAAGACGGGATGACAACTACTGAGATGCACAAAATGGTGACTTAGAGAGCCTACCTGCTCAACTTTGCCTGCAGCTCTGCTGCATATCCTGCTGTTTGTGTCACATGTGTCAACAGAGTAACCACTGCTGCAGCTCGCTGCACTGACAACTCAACCACGGGGCTCTTCCCACTGAGCAACTCAGGCAGGGACTGCAGTATCTTCACCAGCACAGGGTAGAGATCACTGTGGTATGAATTACAGAATAGATATGGTTGGAAAGGGTCTCTGGAGATCACTCGTACTTCAATTCCCTGTTCAAGACAGGCCAGCAAGAGCAAGATTGTACAGGGATATGTCCAGTCAGATTTTTAGTATCTTCAAGAATGGAGAGTTCAGTATCTTGCTGTGCAACAATGCTCCAGTGTTTGATCACCTTTACAGTAAAGTTAGTAAAGATTACAGTAAAAACACTTCAGTGGAATTTCCTGTATTTCTATTTGTGCCCATTGGCTCTTCACTTTCCGCCGGAAGAATCTGGCTTTATCTTCTTTACACTCCCAAATAATTTATTTATAAAGATTGCTAAAATCTAATTATGAAAACCATCACCACCACTACAGTAACAAAAATAAACTGACATAGAAAAAAGATGACAAAGGAAGACTACCGCTATTCCAATTTCATCTGAATGGGTCCTAACTAGTACTCTGCCTATAAGCACTCTGATTATCTCTTGAAAAAACTACTTTGATTTTATTCTTGCTGAGGAATACTTCTCAGATTCTCAGCCACACTTATAATCTTGCAACTTTAGGGAATCTTCTGCTGTTTCTTGCCTCAACATTATTTAAAGTGCTAAAATAGTTTATACAGACTTTACTCTTTTTAAATTATAGATCAGATTGTGCCAAAGAACACAAAATGCTGCTGTGGATGAGAATCTCCTTTCTGAAACTCAATTACTGGCCTCCCTTTTCCTCCACCTCAGAGCAACTCCATAGCCATTTCTCTTCTTCCAATTCAATGCAATTACAGGAAAAAGATTTAACGTTTGAGGTAGGTCAGACCAACACCAGTTGCAGACCTTCGTGGTCAAGCTTGAACTTGTCCTGACCTGGAAGTCAACGCATCGTGCAGTTTGTCTGCACCAGTCTGCCCCACTCAGTGTGGTGATTGCTGCCCACAGACTGGCCCCAGGGCAAGCAGATTCAGTCCTGGGTGTGCTGCAAACCACGTGTTTTGATGTCATACAAGCACAGATTATGCATCTCTTCAAGTGGAAAAAGATGCCTCCCTAAAAAACTACAGTGGTTTCCCACTGTAAAGGAGAAACAACAGAATAGCACGGCTTAAACATAGGAGATAGTGAACAACCAGAAAAAGGCAATACACAGCATGAATACCCTTAGAAATCGAGTTTTACTACAGGAGGCAAGAGAAAGTGAGGTGAGACACCCTGAAGGGAATGGAGATTGATCCTGGAGAGCCCTCTGTCTGCCCCTTTGGAAGAGGATGCCGGTTGCCTCTGCTGTGCCCCCGTCTCCAGCTCCGAGCTGTACCTGTAGAGGTCGCAGGCCTGCCCGTAGCCAGCAGCCACAGCCCACAGCCGGAACGCTTCGGTGCTCAGCCTCACGGCTTCCTCCCTCGGCAGCGGCACGTCCAGAGGGTCTTCAGCGATAAAGCGGCTTAACCGGCTCTTCATTTCAAATTTGTTAAGCTGTAAAACAAACCAAGGAAAAAGAAAAGGATGAAGAACAAATAGAGATGAGAGGTATCAGCTGCATGCAGTTACCTCATTGCTGTGACATACACAAAGAGCTGCAGATTTCAATTCAGTTCATTCTGAACTCTTCTTACGTTGCTCAAATCTGCTTTTATTTTCTGCAGTCTTAAGCAGCAGACTACAAAGGATCACTAAATGGTCAATGGCTATTAAGAGAGAAGTATTCCCGAAAGAGATGCCATGTTATACCTAATCCATTCCTAACACAAACCAACTACACCTAAATAATTTCTGATGGAGGTGAGTCTGCCCCACACACACTCCTGTTTTGGATGCTCTCTGCAGCATTTAACTGATTCTAAAATATATATATGTGTAGTTATCCTTCTTTAAATAGTCATAAATACAACTCTCTTAGTCAAGCTTACATGTAAAAGATACACTTTGTGAAAAAAGATGTCTACAAAAGTACTGAACTGATGCTGACATTCTCCTGGGGAGGTCACATTAGATGGGTTTCAGAAGTTCTACAACGTTAGTCTTTCTATAATTCAGTGTTTATTTTATGCAAAGGGACCTCCTGCCTATTACTTTCATAAGGTTATAGAATTCTGATGCCTTGGAAATGTTCTGAGGTTATTTTGGTATTGAATTGAGCATGACATGACTCATTTGCAGTTCTCTAGAAATAATTTTTATCCTCCCCTACATCTGGGTATTTTTACTTAACCATAAAAAAGAGCTTCTCTTTCCTTCTCCCACACATACAAAAGCTTCTATGGGCTCTGTCTAAACAAATGAGGCAACAATGTCTTTTTCACAGCACAAGGACATATTATAGGTAATTTAAATTTCAAATGCTTTAGAGACATCTTGTAGGGAAATCAATGCGCGCCAGCAAGAAAGCAAAGGAGGTGATGAGTCAAAACTATAAACTCTGACACCAAACCTCCAGAACAGAGGACAAAGACAAATTTACTTCCAGGAGGAAGATGGAAGAACTTTGTTGTTAGCTAAAATTAATTCCTACATTGATGGTTTTGATTTAGTTTTTTATTATCTTCCACTCCCACATTTAAGTGCATGTAAGAGAACATATGAGAGTGTAACAGTAGCAAAGCCTGAGTGTCAGGAACCTTCTAACCAATTTTCACATGTCTTGAAGTACCTGGAGTACACAAAGCCTGAAGTAGAAAAATATCTGAATTTTAGTCTGTTACGTTCCTAGTACCACTTACAGTCTTTAAATATCCCACTATCCATCATTATTCTCTGTATTTTATAGCACAAACTGGTGTTCTGTCGAAAGTAGCAATGTCCTGGGCAGCAATTTGTTAGGTGCTGCTAACAATAGTGAACCAAAAAGCCTAAGAAGTGCTCTTTGCACTGTAATGGGTGCTGTTCTTGGTAGATTTCATGCATTTATATGCATGACAACCTATATGAGGGAATGCAATTATCTCTGAAGTGGAAAACCTGTCCAGAAGTTAAGAGGAGTTGAAAACACTGATGAATTATCACAGAGTTATTAAGACAAATTAATGACAGAAAAGTTCAAACAGGGTTGTAAAACACAAGGATAGTGATTATGTCTGGTTTATACAGTCTTATGCTGCCTATCCCTGAAACATGGGAGTGTACAGAGCAACACAGATCAATGCATGCTCTAAATATCTGCTCCTGGTCAGTAACATCCTGCTGGGCTCTGTGACTTTCACATGAGTGCACTACACAAACCACAAAAAAGCAGAGTAAAGCTTGAGACAGCTCATCTACCATTATGCAGGAGAAGCATCATTATTACGACACAGTCAACAATTCCTTCAAAACACACTAATGCACCTTCCTCACCCTGGTTTCTTCAGCTTCAGCTCACAGTCATCTCCAGTTAGCTTTCTTTGTTTAGGAAGTAAGGCTTAGAGAACAAAGGCCTTTGCAATCAGAAAAGCTCTTCCAGGAACCACTCACCAGCCTGGCTGTTGCATTTCGGCCTCCAGACGCCAACACCCTGATGAACTTCATAGCACTGGCACAAGCAACTCCATGGAGACTGGTAAGTAAAAACCCTGGTTCAGCCACTTTGGGATCCCACTGAGTAGGGAGAAATTCCCTGACAATGGTCTCAATCAATCGAGGACAGTCAAGCAGCTGCAGAGAAACAGCAGGGAGCACAAATAACTAAAGGTATTCATTCAGTCATGCAAACAAGCAGAAGACATGTAAAACAGACAAGTTTGTCTGATCTCCTTGCCATAATTTCACCTGACCTTTCTCCCCTTTTCCAAACCTTTCTCTATTGTTCCCAAGCTCTTATACAATGGGAGATTTACCTGGCTGCAGGCTTCAGAGGAGTGCCTTGCTATATGGGTGAGGATGTGCAGTATATCCAGGACCACTGTTGGAACAGGTCGCACCACCTCTAGGATGTACCTCAGCCGGTGCTGGATCCTTGTCTTCAAAAGTCCCTGAAAGACGTTAAAAAAAAAATTTAAAAATCTGTTAGAGTCCAAACAACTGCTCTCTGTCCTTCAATTGCTGGAAGCCAAAATGAGATTACATCTTCTTCAGAGACTGTTTTAAATTTAGCAGTCAAGAAACAAGTAAGTTTCTGTGTATTTGCAAGTATGCTGGCAAATGAGCAAGAGTTATCTGAACAGAGCGGAAACAACTATAGTTCTGCTCTGAATTAGACCACTGGAGGGGTTTGGACACTTGTGTTTTACAGAGTATAAAACTCTAAGTGACAGGAAAATAATCTACCCTATAAAAGACTGTTAAAACCTACTGCTGGTGAAGAAGGTTCTTGTGGACCTTGAATAATTTTGGCTAGACACCACCTCCAGCTAATGCAGCATTCTGTCTGAGACTACCTGTCACATCAGAGAAAGTTGACAGAAACAGAGAACAGACAAATTCCTATTTTGCAGTACAAGGTATAGGGATGATGTGATTTTTTTTTTATGATTAGCGGCGGTGCCAGGAAACAAATCATCAGTTTATGTAACAGTGTAATGCATTCCTGGTTCTGAGAAAAGGCGAATCCTCAATACCTAAATTCGTATTACTGATACTTTAAAAAAATTGCAGCCAACAAGTTGTAGCTCTAGGCCTGACCAAGTTCAGCAGCTAGTTTAAATACTCCTTCTCCAGCTATGTAGAACAACTGCATAACAAACAATAAGCAAGTGTGAAATGGAACTGCACAGCAAAGGGAACAGAGGGGAATTTCATCACAAATACCTTCTCAGTTCAGGCCACTCAGAACTAGCTGAATTACACTGAACCATGACACAGTTTACAGAATCACAAATTGATCTCCTGTCTATCTACCACTCTTTTCTACGTTTTTCAAACAGTGCCACACACCTAGCAGAACACATCTGAAATCATGAAGCCTCTAAACAAGACCAAATGCCCAAGTACAGTAATTCATTCACCCAATGATGCTTTCAGACCAAGTGCTGTTTAAACACAAGCTCAAGGATTAAGTGATGTGATCACAGGTTTTAATGACTGCAGCGGGCAAGAGGGGTGTATTGGCTCCACTAAGTCTGAGTTTGAGATAAAGTTTGCTATTTTTAGATCTCATATAAAAAATACAGGATTAGGTTTCAAATGTGGGAGGAATTCCTTCTGAATGCTGTAAAAATCTTAATCTGAGAAATGCAAACATGACATCTGAGGAAATGGTAAATAGCCACATTATGTCAAATAGAGTATCACTGTACAAATCTACTAGTTCTGAACTATCTAGCTGTAATATTCTTGTCTAACTTTTAAAAAATGCATATAGACATTTTAATAATGGTTGGAATCTTTTCATTTTTAATTCAAGTAAGTGAGCTTGAAAGTCATGTCTGTATGCAGTCTTATCAGGTCATCAGTGTATTTGCTGTTGAATTCCCTAGAGGAAGTTAAGAGATATTAATGATACTCAAATCACGCAAGTCAAGTCTCAACATTTTTAGAAACCAGTAAAATTATCCTTCTGGTAATACATGACAGAAACACAACAACCAACAGCCAGGAAAGAGTTCTAAGTCTTGTTCAGAATGTTCTTGTCCAGCATGTGCAGGAGGGTGGATGTCTCAACAGCACACACAGCACTGTGCTGAGCCTATTTTCCTAAAAAGATTCTGTGTCTAACCCTGTGATTACCTTCACAACATCATATCGGGCCACATCTGGGTCTGGCTTGTTTTCATCCTTTAATTTTTTTTCTTGAGATTTCTCTGTTCCATTTAACTCTTCTCTTCCTCCTCTTCTTCCTCCTCATTGTTAGGGACAAAGGGGAATGCAGCCATCCCTTGGTACCATGAGAAAGTCCAATCGAGATATTTCTATAAGGAGTGTTAAAGCATATAGAATAAAATTCTCATAAAGAAAGACAAAAAGATAGACAAGAACTTTTTGGGGATGCTTTTGAATATGGAATGCTTTACTGATTCTTATATAACCCCAAGAAAACATGAAGACAATAAAAGCTATTCTAAACATATACAAGTAGAATTTAATGCTTTTTCAGGGAAATTATTTTGGCCTGACACACAAACAGACTTGGAAAAACCATTAAAAAGAATTACTGTGATGTAAATTAAATCCACTGCACAGCTAACAGAAATTCAGTTTAACTGGAAAAAAATTAGGATTATAAATAAGGAAATAAATAAATAAAGCAACCACCAAGGCTCTAGGCATTAAACAGAAATTTAGTACTTATTGGCTTCCTATTTTTGGACCTGGGTGGAACTTAGGTCACAAATAACACAAAAAGATTATGCAAAAATTGACATGATAAAATAAAGACTGCTTGGTCTATTTGTTCGTGTTTGCTTCACTTTTGTTTGAACATCTCTCAGCTTAAGTGAACAGAAAAACCTTTTTTTGTTCACAGCTGATGACAGTGTCAGGTACTCTCAAGTTCTAGGGTAATAGCCCAACTTGGATTATAGTTTCAATCCTCCAGAGAGGAGATTGCTCCCACAACAGCCCTACTTCCCCCAAAATGTTTTAGAACATGAAAGACAGCCAAATCAAATGCTTGCACTGCCTAATAACTGCTAAAATTTTCCATTTCCTGCACCCACAATCAGAAACAAACACCACATTAGTCAGAAAAGTAGTGGTAGACTTCAATTGTCAAGTACCAAGGAAGCACAAGGTATCATCAGACATTAAAAAACCCCAATGCAATATGAACTAAAGATGGTGAGTGAATGGTATGGTCAGAAGAGGCCTGACTTGAGAGGATAAAGCCATGAGTCCATCTGGAATACAGAGTTTGGGACTATAGTTTTCCTTCCACCAAGAGAAGGAAAAGCATTAAGATGAGGTAGCTGGGTCATCAAAGGAAATGAAAAGAAAGTTGATTCCTTCCCACAACGACTGAAGGATCAACAAAACCTTCAAACAGCGTGACTTTTATGTGTGCTGATCTGTGTTTACAGTATGGATAAATCCTATTTAGCCTTACATATCCTTATAAATCCTGGAGCAGAAGGCCAGGCTTCCAACCCTGTCCCTTTCTCCTTTTGAGAAAGGAGACCTTTTGAAATTCAGCAACATGAGACTCTAGGAAGGCCTCTTTGGGTTAGAAAATATACTGACACAGCATTCACAGTGCTGCTTCTGGCAGCAAGTCAGCAATGCCCCCTTACACAAGGCATCACACCATAAGCTTCGATCTGAAAAATCAGAGCACTGCAGACACTTCATAAACCAGAGTAACACCAGAAGAGGGAAAAGGTACATTAAGAAGCTGATTCATAGTACTAATTACCTATGATGGTGGGCAGGACTCATCTAGCAGAACTCCATTAGGCTCATAGACAGAAAAGTAGCAAGAGAAAACTACCTACTCCTTAATTTCTCTTGCTTCCCACTAGGGATATCTCTGTAGGCCTGGTAGAAGTTGCAGGGGACTTCTACACCATCTCTTTTATCACCAGCCCCTTTGCAGCCAAACAGAAAAGCAGCTCTCAAGGAAGGTATTTGTAACACAGTCTATAGCATGCTCTGCCTGTAACTGCTTCTGTCCAACCAGGAGCACATCTTAATCTGGGGGTTCTAGGCTATCTAGTAACCCTGAAAATCTAAGTGTCTACCTTCTAATAGGTGAAAAAGCATCAATGAGAAAATAAACACATGAACAGGCAAAATTAGGTACATATCAGTGTTACAAAAACACATGGGATTTAATCTGTTAAGAAGCAGAAAAACTATGAAATAAGGAAACAACATAAGAGGACATATCAAAAAGATAAATTCTACATATACATTAGTAGTGATCTGATCTAGATCGCAGAGATAGCAAAAGCAGAAGAAACTCAGCAACACATACTGAATTTAATCATAGGACTGAGCTAATTCAAACAGGAGAAAAAAAAAGATACCTGAATCTCTCAAACTGGGATAACACACTCCATCATCTGTCTCAAAGTACAGCAATGACATTCTATTCACCATTAAGCTAACACATCCAGTAAACTTTGTTCAAGCTGCTTACCATGTCTTCTCATTCTGACCCCTGTAAATCAAACCCAGGCTCTGAATGATCATCTTACCTCATCATCAAGTGACACCAACAGAGCCCGGAGAGCACCAACAGATGCTGCCATGACATTTTCCACTGCATCATCCAGCGAGAATCGCAGCAGGAAGAGAAAGCCAGCATCAAGCAGTAGACGCAGAACGCTGCCCTTCAACGAGGAAGCAAACTCTCCAGCCCTGGCCTGGAAAGTGCCAGACAGAGCCAGGGTTAAGGCTGCCTCATTTCAGCTGGATACGTCTGGGCTGTCACATCTCAACATTTTGCATCTTTGCCTCTTTCTGCTTCTACTGTAAAGCTGCTCAACTGTGTGGAGGTTATTCTTCCTTTATTTTATCCTCCAGTCATTCTACAGAAGAACACAACTACAATTCCTTAGTGCAAGAAAGTCTTCTTTCTAAAGTCTGCACTCATCTGTTGACTTCGCCCTATTCTGTCCCATCACCCTTCTCAAAACCAACATGTTTCTTCTTCTCTGTTCCAGTGCCATTAGGGGGAATGTTAGCACTTCCTCCAAAAGTTAGGTGAAAATGGGCACAGAAGTATTCATTTTGCTTTCTCCTCTTGGCACTTGCTCCATGAGTAGGCTTAGCTCTTTCTCACCTCCTACAGAAAATGCACATCATGAAGCTGGCTCAGACAACAGGAGTGAAAGGGTCAATGCCAAGAATAGGCTTGTCACAAAAGTAACATTAAAAAAACAAAAAACCAACTTGCATCCAAATTAACAAGAGAACTGAAATTGCACCACTGCCGCTGAACAGCACTTGAAACAACCTGTTGGAACAACAATACTCTGGAATCATCTAGAGAAATCTGCATCTCAGTTTGTTATATCCCAACACTTAGCTTATCTAACAGTAAGGATCCTCAGTGAAACCCTGATGAATGCCCTGTTGGTGACTTTGCTCATCTTCACTGAACAGCAGAAACAAACAACTAGTACCAGAGAATCTGGGCCCTGATCCACGAGAAACTTGAATTATGTGGAGAAATTCCTTAAAGTGACTTACCCTTTGAACAATACGACCTAAGACCTGTAGAGCCAGTGTTCTCTGTTGTGTAACTTGGCTGCGAGACAGATGAAAGAGCTCTTGCAGAGAATAACCAGCTCTCTAAATGGCAGGGGGAAACAAAACAAAGAAACCAAAAAACACCCTCAGCTACAGCTAAAAACAGTCCCCTTAAAATAAGATTACCTGTAACATACTGTGTAACAGAAGATAAATTGCAAGCCAATGTTGTTTGCCACATTGTGGCAATTGCAGAAGATATTCTAATTTCAGATGTCACAGGAGAAAATTGAACTTCTTAAGCAAAGGAAGTATGTGCACCTTTTTCCAACACCACAGAACTTTAACAGCATTAAAGAGAAAAACCATCAACAATTTTCTGGAAGTAAAGCAGTTCATGCATGCAGACACAATTTGTCTTCAGGAGTTTGTTTCTAAAGAAAAATTACTGCACTTTTTAAAGGGTTTTTTTGTCACTAAAAAGCTTTAAGCAAAAGGAATCCACCAAATCAAACACAGAAAACAGAAATGTGTGTACCTTTTCTATTACATTAAACCCACCTACCTCTGCCTCTTCGCCATGGTGGTGCAAGCCTAGATGTGTTGGCAAATCAGCGTCAGCGGGAATCAATTCTCCTTTTAAACTGAATCGAGCTTGCATTCCCTACAGCAAAAGGGTGGAGGGAGAAAACCATTATTTCTATTGCTGTCCACTCAAATCATCTCTTAAAATAACACTTTTTACATCACCTGCTGGAAGATGACAGTTTAAAAACTCTTCAGGCCTCAACTTCTTAAAAAACCCCCCACCTCCTATCTTCCCTTTTCTCTCAGTTTTACACCTGTTTCATCCCAGATTATGATCGCTAGACTCTCACTTCCTAGCTCTCTTGAGTGCTACAGACTGAACTGATCATCTGGCATCCCATCCTGTGAAAGAAAATCAGGAACCTTTCAACCTGATGAAATCCCACAGACTGAGTAGCCAGAGGACTCATTTTTGAAGCCTTCAAAACCATTACTGCTGAGAAGCATGATCGAGACACAAACATGCAAAGTATCAGTTTCTGCTTTCAAACCTTTTTGGTTTTCTTCTGCCGAGGTGAGGGCAAATCTTTCATCCATTCCAGCTTGTCAAACTCTACATTGTCCATGTGAATCCACTCCTTCCTGGGCTTCACAGGCAGATCATCATCTTTGTGTGGCGAGAAAGAAATGTCAGTCTTACTTTCCAAGGCAGCGATGAAGGAAATACTATTCCTTCTTTGCCAAGCTACTTGGCTTAAAGACTGTATTGAATAGAAGATTATGTAAAATAAAAAGAAAACGATTTTCCAACTGACTGTTGTCTGATGCATAAACATCAAAGGTTTAAAGCTATTTTCATCTTTCATGAGAGCAAGAAAAGGAAGTAAACAGCATTGTAATGAAATTCAGACAAGGCTAATTTAAGAGAAGTTGAACAGAAGTCAGGACACAAGTAAGGCAAAATTACCAGAACCAGTGAAAAAAAGTAGTATCAGCCTTGCTTTTAAGAAAGCAAACTAATATCATCCACAGAAGAGTGTTAGGGGGAACATGAAATTGAAAAGTTTTAATGCAGAGTCCCTGCAAATTATCGAAACCCAGTAAGACTTCACCCTAGATTCACTGAAGACAGCACAATATTTGTGCTTTGGTTGCATTTATGATGCTGCTCTTCAGTATCCCTCCCTAAAGACTTGAGGAGATCAGCTTGGGAAGAAAAGATCAGAACGGCTGAAAACTTGCACAGCTTTCCAGAGACAGCTCAGTGGGGAAACTGGACAGTTGAACAAGAATTTCAAAGGTGCAAGTACAAAAGGAAGAAATTACTAATTTAATTTTATAAAGAGCTTTGACAAGAATTTGAGAAACAAGACATCCATGCCTGACATCACAAGAGTTGCTCTAGGAAAGAGACAGATTAGCACGTGGAAGAATCTCACAAGTGAAGAGACCAGAGATATAAAACCAGGAAAGGTAAGGCTTTGCTACTAGGGTACTACCCCAAACCAGAATGACATGAGCTAAGAAGTCTTTGCTATCTCAAAAGAAAGCACATGTAAGGACAGTAACAGGCAGTCTAAGGGCATGGAAAGCATCAGTATCACTCCTGCTGAAGCAGTCCAGAACTCATCTATATTGCAGCTATGAATCCTAGTACTCTGGTCTTCTCTTACAAGGAACCATGAGTCCCACTGAGATGCTCTTATTTCATCTGATCTTTTCCTGCTGATAACTGGCCTGAAACATAACCTTTTACTTTCTTCCAATTAGATAAACTTTCAAGAAGGGCAGTCATCCCCTTCAGAATGAAGCTTCACCCTTATGATCAATGTGGTATTGAATCAGGCAAGGAACCAAGCACAGAATTATCTTGCTCAGCCAGAAAGCTGTTCTGCAGAATTTCAGCCAAAGGCTCAGCACGCATTTTAATTGAAGCAAAGGAAAAAGCATCTGAAATGTACCAAAGTGGAATGTTTGTGGGTGGTAGATGCAACATGAGAGGAAATAAAATCAGCAGAAAAACAAAATATATCGACATTTGCAATTTAACAAAATGTTTTCGCCATTAATCACTAAATTGACAGGGTTGAGCTAATCATTCTATCAGTAAGATTATGCATGTTACCAGCAGCCCTTAACAGAACGATCTTGTCAACAAGAAAAGATGGATATATATTTCAAGGCATCACCAGACTGTTACTGAGAAATCCCTTTACAGAAGAACAAGCTGGCAGTGTGAATGCAACATTTGCACTGAACTTCTTCAGACTTCGGTTACATTACAGGCTACCATTGAACCTCTTCACTTTTTGCTTTGCTTCCTGTTTTCTCTCAGTGACAGAATTAACTTTTCCATTTGATAAGGTTACAAGTTGCTGGATAAAGGTTTCACCATCTTGTTTCTAATAAACAGTAGCTTTTTATATAATTAGAGAGGCAGGTTTGACTCTTGGGCAATCTTACTGCTTTGTGTCATCACCGGAAATTCAGCATGACCATTTCAACAATAAGTGCTAATGGCAAATTAATTTTTACATCTCCTATTGGCCAAGATGGGCTGCAGGCATAAACTAAGGTACTGGAAAGGCTTGCCTTGCTTTTTTAACTGTGTTCAGCTCACCCTCTCTTTGTTGTTTCAAATATAATCAGAAAACTCCTCTTTTTTTCTGTGTTATCTTCTATAGGAGGCAAAATATGTCAGCACACAATGTTTTAAACTGAGCTATTCCCAAGAACATTACTATTATTACCATTACAGGCTGAACAACATGCTTCTATTGCTCCCAGGAGATGAAAAGATGTCACTTGACCTGGTGCTACTTGTGCACTCCAGTTTTTCTGGGACTAAAAAGAACTAAAAATAGTCCCTTTGATTAAGATGGATTTGTGGAAAAGTAAAACTTGGGGAGAAACTGCAAAAGGACTGTTCAGTGAAGTGTGTTCCTCAAAAAGAGGCTGAGCTTTACTTCTCCTGCACATGTACACACACACATATACACTGGCAGACTCATCCCTTGCAGCAAGAAAATGGTAAATGCTTGTTATCTCTTGCAAACATCAAGCTGAAATCCCAAAGTGATTCAGAGACTTCTTTAATCAGGTTACACTGGAACAAAAAGAATGCATTAGAAGAAAGGATCAAGAGATGGAGAAAGGCAAAAATTGCCATGAAATTATGGGACAAGTATGTTAGGAGCAAAAGTGTGGGGAAAATGACAACAGAAGCTTAAAAATCACAACAGAGGAAAAGAAACTGCTAAAGAAAAAATGCAGAGAGGAAAGCAACAACAAGAGCAGAAGCCTAAAGGGAAAACTCCTCCTTTCTCTCCCATGAGAATGTATGGGGTTGCTCTAGCTATTGGAGATAAAGCAGCTTCCTCCTCATACAGACATATATTGAGCATTAAAGGGTTCTGTCATAAGAGGCAACAGCTCTGTAGCACTCCACAAAAAGCAGGACATTCTATACCTTAATACTTGTTCCTCTATTCATAGCAAAAAGAAAATACCCTACGAAAATCACTGCATGGCTTCTGACACGCAAGGCTCAGAGTGGGGCCACCAGGAGCAGTGTCACACTAAGACATACATGCTCTACATGAGCAATTTCCCTGAAGTGAGAGTGATTGTCATCTCTGTACTATCCTGTGAACAAATCATTAACCCTTACCTACCCAACATCCTCTTGTCCCCAACCAGTACCAGTTAAAAGAAGTTATTCAGGCACCAGCTGAATCTTACTACTACACTCCTCTGTTTCCTTGTTCACTTGACTCAACAGAAGAGCAATGATGCCTAGTTTAAACACACATTTTCCCTTCAGAGGCCGTAGAAAAAAATTCAAAAAGCAAGACCTCCCAATGAACAGGTCACATCCATTACATAGTGTACCACCTTTCTCATCTGTGGAGCCCATGCAGAGATGTTCTTTTTCAAACCCAAAATACGTATTTTTAAAGTATCATGATAAAATTCAGATTTGGATGACTGCAAAGTAGCACAACAATCCAACGTAGATTGATGCAAACACCATACAAATCTTCTATTTCTGTTCAGGAAATTACCAATATACACTTTGTTTCTTACCCGTGATTTCTACCTTCGTATTTTCTTCCTTCTTTACATGTTCTTCCAGACCTGACTCCTGCATGGAAAGAGATGATCTTACACCATGCTGAGCCACCGGCAGGGATTCCACAAACTCCTCCGGTCTGTTCAATTCCATTTTAAATTCCTTTTTCTGGCCTTCATTGTTACCACGTTGTGATTTCAAGAAAGCAACTAAACTGGGATCTGCAAGTATTGACAAAGAGACAGACAGAGATGTGACAGAAAGTCTCAAAATACTTCATATGCCCATAGTTCCTGCTATTTATGTTTCAGTCTTTTCTACATGTCCTCTTTCTCTTACTAGCTGTCACTTCTCTTCAAACTGAGCCACTCCACTGCTTTATGACCTCTTAGGCACATGAAGTGGGAGTAACTGACTGGTGAGGACACACCAGAGACAGAACTGACAAATGTCTTTCAGGGTAAAGCAACCACAAAAATTCTATTTCCTCAGCTTATGAATAAAGATAATTGCTTCTTTTCCCTTCACTGCCACTCGAATGGGACATCTAAACAAGACTATTAACTGTGGAGAGAATTCTGGTCTGTGGTCCCTGCCTGTGGACCACTCAGTGGCATCAATTTGAACACCAGAAGAATACACAGGACAGAGAGCACAAAAAACAATTACCTGATCTTTACTGAATCGCAGGAGAACTGCAAGTCATAGCTCAGGTACAATGTTACAGGATGACCTTTGCTTGTTTTGAACAGACTCCCCCCTTTCAATTATGGTCTGACAACACCCAGTAAAAAGACACAGCCATTCCCTTCATGCTTTGAAAAGAAACATTTGGGAGGTAGATGTGTTTTGAAGGATAGATTATGCTCATATGGCTCTAGGATCATCATTTTACTTTCAGATCTGCTACAGATATCGCACATCATTTTGGATGGAGTGTGCTGTCTTTGAATACTCTTCTCTAGAAGATGGTGTTGGGATGCTTACACCAGAGGTGAACAGTGAGAGATTTTGCATTGTGCCACAAAAAGGTACACAAATACTCCAGTAAGCAGTGTCAGAGATATATAAGGCAGAACATAACCCCTACAGTGGTTATTTATTCTTTGGAGGACAAAGGATAAGCAGCTGAGAAATGCTCTGTACCTGAGATAAGCCTTCTCAAAAATGACTCTCATGTCTCTGAAACATCTATCTCACACTCATGATTGCTGCAGATTCTCCTCAATGATGCAGTTTAAACTGTCCTTGGTGAAGGACAGGCATTTAGCCCAGTCTCATTAAAGTATTCCTATTTTTTTCTGAATGCAAGCAGAGCTCTCACTTTCTTACACTTCACTGTACACAGCAAGGAAAGACTGTATTAATTATTTAATTATTTCACACAGTGACAAAAAAAGTCACAGATGTCAATCTGTGCATAGTATGTCAGAAACGAAGCCTACTTCTCTCCAGAGTCTCCATGAACAAAGCCAGCACAGCACCAACCATAAGACACTGCCCAGCACAGAACTGTGTACCCATTCTCATACTTCACACCACGGAGTATCATCTGCTTCATAACTAAGAAGTTAATGCAGCAACTAGACAGCATTTAAAATGCACAAATCATTCACACTCCCAAATATGGAGAAAAAGTCTCCTTAATTCACAGCTCTGTGCCTGTCCAGTTCCTAAATCCACCTGCAAGGCAGCAATTTAGTTTAGGAGTTGCTTCATCACGTATAATTCTCTACCCATAGACATTCTGGGAACTCCAAAATTACTCCCAGTTTCTTTAAGGCCTCAAAAGACTAAAATATCTACAATTGTAATCTACAAGGCATATTAAAAATACATTGCTTCAGAAAATACTGTTCAAAAATACTTAAAATGCATCTCATCCTTCTTAAACTCCTAAAGTATTCACTTCACTTTTATCCCAAAGGACGCAGTGGTGGGGACAAGGAGCAAAGATTACAAATCACTCACAAGAAGTAAGTCAGTAATCAGGGTATTTTTCATACACATGCCAGTGTTATAAGCAGTGAAGCCAAACAAAATACTTGGGTCTCTGAATGAAGGATGCACCTAAACAATCTGGCTGCAATTATTTTGTGTAGTTCCTTTGCCACCTTTCCAGTTATACCCACGTTGCTTGCAATGAAGTCAAGATAATTAATATGATCTTTAAGCTGAACTCACAAGAGACTTGTGCATCTAAAATGCTGCTCACATCTAAATTCGATGCTAAAGGACCTGAAATCATGAGCATTTAAAAAAATCCTTGTCTGCCACCTACATCTGTACATCTGCTCTTCCTGAGCATATAAATTCATCAAATCAACACCAACAAGCGTTGCAGTGCCCCAGATCACACAAAGTCTTATCAAACACACCACATTTAGTGTTCTCCTCTACTTTGTCATGAGCTGCCAGTGATAGGCATTCCCAGAGCACCACTGTGGACAGGGCTTCAAACCAGAGACCAGACCCCCGCCAGAATATGCCTGTACCCAACAGCCTGATAATTAAAATACTTCTTCAAAAAGTCAAGGCTAATTGCAAGTTTTTCTGCTCTACAAGTATAGGTTTGAACTGAAATCTCCCACATGCCCATATGTTCTCCTTATCCGGGTACTGACAGTTCTGGCCCGAGTTTTACATACTTTGGAGGGGAAGACCAAGGGTACTCTCTCATCTCAGCATAGCTGTGACACTGCTTTCTTACCAGCTTCAGAGAATTACATTTTAGGACCTCAAACATTAATGTGCAACCATGTATTTAGAGTGCAAGGCAATAAAGTGCATGAATCATCTTAAACCACAGAAGAGGAGTGACGAGAAAGATAAACCAAACCAACCCTCACTGAAAAATAAACACTCTTTAATTTCTTCACACTTAGTTCTTACTCATAAGCTACTGACATGACATGGAAGCAAAATTATCCACATATGGAATGAGCAGGAATTCTAAATTCCCATCATTTATCTGTGAATTTGTTGAGCCTTCAGGACACCTATACATTCAATAATTGCCTCAACTCTAGAGCTGATCCTGGGAAGTACATACCCAGCTGAGCCAGAAGCCTTGCCTGCTCCTGCAGGATCTCTTCCTCAGACATGGACTGCAGCTTCTCCAAGTTCTCTCTGTGAATAGCTTGAGCTTCCTGCTCACTCTTCAGGCTTCCAAGACCCTCTCCCGTTATGAGACAAGGACGCTGAGAGGTTAAAAAGTCACCATCTTTATCTATAAAAAGCAACAGAGAAAGCAGTCAGTGATCTGTCTCTACAGTATCACCAATCAATCTCAATTCTGTCATTAACAGGCTTGCACAATTTCTCCTTTTGTTTATTGGTTTGTTTTTTTTTTTTTTACCTTGGTAGTAAAGTTAGAATAGGAGTAAAGAAGTTTAGCTTAGCTTCAAACAAAACTAAAACATTTATGCTTTCATCCCATGTTACAACAAATATGTTGACATCATTTCCAGCTTGTTTCTTTGGGAGCTTGAGGAGGGATGGTAGGGGAAAGGAATTATGTTTCTTTAAAGTAAAGCAAAAGCACAAAAAGGTAAACTGGAGCATAATTCACAACTGATGCATCAGAACATTCTTCCAAGCTAGTGAATACTGGATTCTTTCTCTGCCCAAGAATGCCTGAACCCATATTCATATGTCATCTGAACCATGACCTAGTAAATATCTGCTGAGTAAGACAGAAATCTAGACTAGGTAAACCAGCTTTCAGAGTGATACAGGATCAATTCTCAACACAGGCATGTTTGCTTCTAACAATGTCCTGTACTCACCTTCAAGGCTTAAACATATTAGAAGTTACAGCAAGCAGCATTCTTCCTACTCTGAACAAAATGGAGTCCCCTTTATCATCTGATCTAAATGCATTTTAAATGTTCATTTCATTTAACCATAGCACCAGGTAACACACTCCTTTGGTGTGTGTGAGACCCTCCAGCTCTCCTGTAACCCACTACACAAGGACCTGACTCGGCAACTTTACTGCTTATGTTTTATTCACATGCTCCATACACTGACTTGGACCATCCCTATGCCCCCAAACCAGCCACCCCTGAAAGCAACAAATCCCTGTTCAAACAGTAGCAATGACTCTCAATATAACACCAGGAAGATCTGGTGCCATTTCAACAGTTGTTTTGCATATTGAGCAGAAAAAGTTAAGACAGGGTGACCTGGCAAAAGCTTCAGCAAGCTTCCCACCACCAGCAATTAAACTAAGGGTTACAATGGACAAACACGTTGTTACCACAAGAAATTAGGCTCCTCCTCTTATCTTGGTTCTAGTGATCCTGCCACAACAGTCTGGCTGAAGAGACCAAGCCACTTTGTAATCTCTCTGTCATGCTATTACATTTTAGAAGCATTCATGCTCAAGAGGATGACATCTATAAGGTTGCTCCATTTCCCTTTCAGCTTTCTCAGACAGAATTATACTTGTCCAATTGTAATGGGACATACAGTAAGCAGAGTATAGTGACCTGGATGGTGGATTTGTGCACACACAGCACAGCACACCTTGCAGTTCTCTTACCAATTCTCTGACAGGGGGCAGGGCTGACGCAAACCTTAACCAAATGGTGATAATCTTCAAATGACATCTGGTCTCTATTTCAACGTGAAAAAGAGGATATCAGGGTAAAACCCAGACACAGGCTGGTCCTAAGCAAACTGGACTGTCCCAGACAACACAAATGAAAAAAAGCCTGGAGATGCTGGTAACAGTTGAACGGGCTTCATCTTTCCTTGTCACGTTGCTGTCAGACAAGTAACTGCTAGAGGTGGCACTGACTCATCAGCACTGCCTCACAGCATTCCTTATGGAGCAAAGACACAGTCTCATGGCAGCAGATCTGGTGATGGAAAACTGAGCTTTCAAATATTTCAGTGGGAGTGACAACCCACATCACAGTGGTCTCAAATGCTTTCAACACAGAACCACCCTCTTCCTAAAATTGTGGAAATTGGTGATGAAACAAGAAAAACTCTACATATAAGAAATATAAAGGAAAAGGAGAACAAGAACCTTGAAAAATAAATCTACTTTCCTGTGTGAAGCAAAAAGGAAACCAGTGAGAAAGCTAACCCAAATTTTAAAATGCATCTCAGAATCTTCTCCTTAGAATTTCTAGTTTGCATCTCAGACCATTTCAAATTATTGCCACAATACAGACATTCCAACTGACCTTGAGATTCCTAAACTGAGGACAACAATGCTACCCTAATTTAAAATTATGGTTACTAAGACTATGTAAATACGGTCTGTTGGATAAGCAGAACCTTCTCTACTTACCACCCCTGCTGCTGGGGAGAGGTGCCTCTCCCGCGGATCCCACAGGATCCAAGGCATGCGGAGCAGCTGCTCTTTCTTGCACGCACTCGGCAGCAGAGGGAGCCGCCGCTGCCTTTTCAGCAGCTCTTTTCGCTGCCATCTTCTGTGCAAAGATGCTTTTTCTTCCAGATCCCAGCTGCACCTGCAAACGGGGAAGCCACAAGTCCATGTTTCTCTCCAGAGCCTCCCTGCACACCTGCGACTAACAAATGTATAGATCTGATCCTAAAGACACCCTCAGATCAGACTTTGAGACATAATACAGAGAGGCTGCTGGCAGTCATCTGCCCTTTTCTGTGCATGTGTGACTCTTAACACAGTTTACTGCTATGACAGAGAGACAAAGACATGGATGTTTTTGGCACCTAGAGAAACATAATGATTAATTATAAGTGAATTCAAGCAAGGGAAATACACCTAAAATGTCACCAAACACAACAGTTCCAGCTTTCCTGCCGTTTGGAAGCTCTGCATAGCTGAATACCTTGGATTTCTGAGTATAAATGGGACTGTACTTCACTGTGCTCACCACATGCTTGCAACAGGCTTCTTATAAGGTGATTAGCGAGCAGCAGGTGAAGAGATTTACACAGTAAGAAGTGGGCAAGTATTGCTAAAATAATCCTGGCTAAATTACTGTGTTGCCTGCCTAGGTAATGGAAGGACATGGCTCTGAACAGCCTTGCACAGGGGATGCACAGGAAATCCAAAGGAGACTAAGCCAAACATCTCTTGCATGTCCTCAGTCCAGAGAAGAAATTTAAAAGGCAGTCTGAACATTTGGTAGCTGTTTTGTGCACTTCTGCAACAGATACACAAAAACTGGTGGTTTAAAAAGTATTACCCTTGCCTTTCAAAAAAGTTGTTCTTCAAAATAAGCAACCTCCTCAAAGCAACCACAGCTGTCAATCACATATCAATTCCCAGCATATGACTCCCACCCAGCTAGCAGTCCTTGCTACTACAGCAACGACTGATAATAGCAACCACGGCTTCCAGTTTTACAGCCTCAGAAAAAAAAACATGTCAAAATCAAAAACGCTGCAAAAGATAACCTGAGCAATCATACTCAAATGTCATGCCAGGAGAAATCAGGTACAACTTCAAAAAGAACCTGGTGGACAAATTAACAGAGATTGCTCCTCAGAGAAAAACAAGCAGAACAGGATTAATTCTGTTACAGTACTGCAGGTTTGATCCACCTTAGTGAAGTTAGCTGAAGAAGGCTAAACCAAGAAGATTCCAATGATACTTAACTGTAGGGTATGGAGTAGCTACTCAATGGCAGCTTGGTAGAAGAGCTCTCCTTCAGTCAGATGGCAATGCTACAGACATGCTGAGCTAGCTCATAATCTCCAGCATACCAAGTTGGTTATTTTGAGCCCTACCAAGCCCCACTAAGCATTAGGCTTTAATGGGAGAAAGTTCAGTTGTTAATGAAGGCAGCATAAAACATCTGCTCCAAATCTTACCTCACTTTTTATCTCAGAGCGGTGAAATGTCCTTGGAAATGGGACTCCTGTGGGCACTGGCATGGTCACTGCTACTGCACTTGTGTCTCGTTCCTGAAGAAAAAAATTCAAACTCTTTAAAACCATTGCAACAGGCAGACACATTTGTATCATTTAACTGAGAGCAGGCTCAAAACCTCCCAGCTTTGCAGCTCACATCGTCATCAGGCTCAGAACACCTTGTGCTTATTTAGAGACAAAGTGAGGCTATTTTCCAAAAGACACAGCTGCCAAACTCCACACATCACTCAAAGAATCAGATAAAGGAAAACCTAGGCCAGTGCAAAGCAAGAACATCCCCAATAAAGTCCAGAAACTCACCCAAATCCACACTACAGCACATGCCTGCATGCAATCAGTGTCACCTGTACGCAGTCAGGGCTGGAAGGTAGGTCTGAATCTTTATTTAACTGAGAGGAATAATACACCCAAAGAGCTTCTTTCTTTCAAGGTGCTCCAAAACACTGGCCTACAGTGCTGCTTCATTATACTGTAGAAATAAAAAGCAGCCACAGAGCCCCTCATCCCTGCTTAGTTCACAGCATTCAAATAAACAAACACTAGATGATCACATAAAAAACAGACATACAATAATTTTGTTGAAGACTGCTGTAATGTGTCGATCATGACTCTCCAATCTTTCCTCTGGATCTTCATCCTCAAAGTGGACACTAGCACTTTTGATCTTGGACTTTTTTGGAGGAGCTGGAGTTAGAGCTGGGAGAGTATCAGGAAAATCTAAAGAGGGGAAGCAATAAGAAGAAGAAAAAAAAAGCAGTCAAGTTATTGCTGTATAACCACTGTGCAATAGGTACCAGATCAACACCTCCTAACAGCACCTTTTATTCCTCTGATGAGAAATAAAGAAAAGGAAGCAATAAGATAAGAGTCTCCTGTCTCTAACTTGAAGTGTGTAGTGGAGAGAAACATGCTTGAACATTCTATTTATGTATTGGCACAAGGTCTTTACAAAGAGCTCCATAAGCAGGAAAGGGTACTGAGGTCTGACTGCAAGTATTAAGGGAAGAAGCAAGGCTGTACAGAAACAAATATTGTCCTTGCAGGTTGTATTGAGGCATAAAAAAAAGCACATTTCTGCTGCTGTTTAAAGTGAGGGATTTGTATGATCATGAACAAACTACTTTCCACCTGCTATGAACAGATCGTATTTCCTCTGCCTGCAAAATTTATATTGTTGCTTTTTAAAAAGTACCTTGTGCTTCTGAGATCAAGCACATGACGAAAGTGTTACAGCTACTCTTGATGGAGAAAACAAAAGCAAGCCAGATCTACTGGCTGAAAAGTGGAGCTGCTAGGAGAGGTAGATCTCAAAGACACTGGGTCTGGATAGCTGGCAAAATAAGCAGTGAGTGTCCAAACAGTACAAATTACAGAAATCATCTCTTGCTGGCAAGGTACCACAGAGAGCTGATACATGTGGACTAAGGCACCAAAGGTGGTTCTACTGGATGCTAGTAACATTGGACAAGTCAATTTCCAAAGCTAAGGAATAAATAATACTGCAATAAGGGCACAAATGCAAGGGAAAAGCAACATTGGGTTGAGAGAGAGAATCTTAGTAATTCAAAGAAACAAATGAATTTACCATCCAACATGACTACATCTTTGCTGTCCTGTAGCGGGGGTCTCTCAGCATCTGTGCTCCCTTCCTTCCCTTTCCTCTTGTCTGCTTTCTTCACAATCTTCACTGCAGGTGAAGCTCTGGCTGCCAGGAACTGGTTCTGAAAGCGCAGCAGGTCTGCCTCGGACTCCCCAGGCTTTGGTCTCGACAACATCCTGCCTTCTTGCTCTTGCAGCCCAGACACGTGTGCTTTTCACATGGGACTCAAACACACGAAAAACTGGTAACAGAACCGGATTTCCTGGAGATAGGATGGGGACAGCATGGGAAAACTACTCATTTTTGTCTCACTCTTATGTTTCTGTACATACTACGCATCCCCTACTCCAGGATCACCCAGATACAAACACTTAAACAGGAGTCCCACGCGAATGAAACCCTGTTCTTCATCACTGAACAAAAGACTACTCAACAAGCCTGCATGAGGTCGGACAGCCAGCTAGGAGCACAATGGCATCCAGCCAGCAAAAAGCCAGACAAAAAGTGCATCACTGCCAGAATGCCAACAACACGGCCTGGGATTCGTAAAGTCACAGTAACATCTCGTCTAAGACAACACATTTTACTTTCTCAAGTATGCCAACCAAGAATCTCTGAGGCACAGTATCACATAAACCTCCCCCTCCAGCTTGCTATCTTCTCCAGATCCCAGCATCAACATCCCTGGCAGGATGCAAGAGCCTGTCCACATAGATCTGGACAATGCACTCCCTGACTCTGTCTGCTCTCCTTCTCACTCACATCTCCCAAGTGAAAAATGTCTTTCTTCCTGATGTGGATCTCCTGCTTTACTTCTCTTTCACTGGCCCCTTCTTGGCAGAACCTGTGCTACTTCCAAGCATCTTCATTAACTGCCCAGGCCACTTTGGTGTNTGTACTCCTAGCATAAGCACACACCTACTTGCTGTTTATTTATGGAGCTTGCTGCCACAACAGGGCTCCCACAGCCAGACTTCACTTGCTTGGACCCTCTTTGATATCCATAAGGAGCGGAACACGCATCCCAAGCCAAGTGTTCCCTGCCCTGTCATCACAGCCTTCAAAGCCCAAAAGAGGAGGATGCCTGCTTTAACAGGCACAAAACACACAGTTGGAAGCAAAGGGTGCTGCTTAGCTCTCTGCAAGAAGCCTCCTCCTCACAGAGCTCCACATAAACTTGGCCAAGTCTCTCCCTACCAAAACACTCCAGAAATACAGCATGCCTTCAAACTGCCTTTGCTTCCCTGGGCAACTGTCAGCACAAGAAGACAACGCAGCAGCCATTGCTAATGACGTTGGATGCTCTTCCAGGAACCCTTTCCTCAAGGCTTTGCTTCAATACACGTGGGACCTGCAGACAGAACCAATGTAGGGGAAACACTTTGCCTTCTTCTTAGGGCACCTTTTCCCATGTCCCATGGAAGCCATTGCAGTACATTAGCAACACCCCCTTGGCCATCAGGAGTCGTCAGCAGTCAGGATTCTTACTCACCAGAGCTCAGAGAAAGCATGCAGGACAACTAACAAAGCCCTGAGGATCAGCACTAACCCCAGCATCCTGCAGCCTGGTTACCTCCAGCCTTGCAAGTGGCTACTGGAAAGCTCACCATACACCCCCTGTTTGCCCAGAGGGACCAGCAGCCAGCCAGCAGAAGCAACACACTGAGACATTGTCCTAGGAACACGGGTGAGGGATCAGAAATGCTGCCCAAGCTCTGTGAGCACTTTTTTTGTTGTGAGCACTCCACAAGAGAGTGATTGCTGTGTGGACACACTATCATCTTACTTGATAAAATCCTACGCTGGTAGGCTTTTTAATTTCTTCTGGTTCATCTGCATTTACAGTGTATTTTTCTTCCATAGCAGCAGAGCCCAATGTGCAAAGGGAGATAGTAACATCTAGGAACCAGACACATTGAAAAGAGAAAATATGTATATGTTGAAGCAAAAAAAATCACCTCTGACTGCTACTGTCATTTGTGAAGCCCAAGGAAGGCCTTTTTACCCATTCACAACTCTACAACTTTGCATTATTTTGATAGTTATCAGATTTGGCCGAAAGAGGAATACACAGTCCTGCTGTCACAATTAGCACCTCAAATTAACCTCTTTCTTCAGACCTTGCTGGCTGTGGCAAGAATTTAAAAGGAGAAGCAAAGAGTCAAATCTCAGTCTCTCCTGGGCCGCCCAGCAGCCAGTGGAAAAGTACAATTTCTCCACTTGAGATCAGCAGGCAATGAAAGCCTCATTCAAGATTTTTGGCTCCTTTGCAAAATGGTGATGTGCATTGTCTGCTCTGTCAAAAAATGCTTTCTGCATGCAACGCTGTAATGGCCAACAGTCTTCCTGACACTTTTACTTGCTAAAGAGAAGGCAGACACTGGAAAGACACTCCTCCCAGAAGAAAAACCCCAGCCACAAGAGTCAACAGCTACAAGAAATTCTCAAGGAGGCTCCACATCTCATGCTGGTCACAGGAGACTTCGTGACTGTCACTCTGCCTGTCAGGCACACACCGTGTGCATGCACACAGCACCTTGCCAACAGAAACGCTGCTGTCTCAGCTTGTCTCGAGAGTCTCTACAATAAACAGGAACCAGAACAGCGCAAAATAGAATTAAAAACAACAAGCTGCTATTAATACACTGAAGAGCTGAGGCGTCCCAGCGTTCCCACCGCGTTCCCAGCCCTCATGAACTTTCACAAACGCCTCTGAACCAAGGCTTAAACAGGCGACGGAGACTCGGCCTGGCAAGGCCTCTTTGATGGGGGGAGGGAAGGAGAGAGGGAGGCACAAGCGGCACAGACCCCGCAGCATCTCCCCGCACGGCGGGCACGGGCACGGGCACGGGCACGGCCACTGCACCGCGGGCCGCGCGGCGCCCGTAGCCGCGCTCCTCTCTACACCAGGGTAAAGGCGAAGCGCTGGGCGCC
>VWYP01005973.1:1308-21696 GCA_013400435.1 Pycnonotus jocosus | reverse complement strand
ATAGGACAGGAAAATAGTTTAATTTGGTAAACAATATCTTCACATTTTTCACTGTTGTGAAAATTAATTAAGAGATGTTGATTTTGAAGTTTTCCCACCTCCCCCACCTGTTAGTTTCTCAAATATTTAAACAATTTTTGACCATCTTTTTTTTTCTTTTTTTTTTAATATATTTCTCTTTTCTCTCTGTTTGTAATAAGATTAATTATGTGTGGTGCACCACTGCTTATCCCCATGAAAGAAAATCTAAAACGAGGGATTTCAGCTTCAAGAAGGCTATTTTGTCCTGTTTCCGATGTTCTAAAGGGATTAATTTACCATATCGTATAGCCCTGGAAGACTGTGATAATTGAAAACATCCATATTCATTGCATGTTCAAAGGGATCTGTCTGACTTTGTAATGTAAAAAGTGCATTTTTAACCTGAACGGGGACCTGCATCTGGTATTGCTTAATCCTATTAGTCCGACAGTTCCAAAGCTTTAGTGTATAATCATTAGCTCGTGTTAATCCTCAGACATGCCTCCAGCTTCAGCCTGTCAGAAGGAGTCCCTGTAGGGAAAATATGGAGGTGCTGATAGCACAACACCAACTAATCTTATCTTAAATGCTAGCAGCAGCCATTATCTGTGATAGCCAGGGATTTAAAAACAAATTTTTTATGGGTATTGGGTAGAGCCTTCCCTCCTCTCACACAGCTCTTCTACCTTGCCCTACTTTCTCCCCTGCCTTGCTCCACCCCAGTCAGGCAAAAAGTAATACTGGTGGTAGCTAGGCAAGTGGCAGTGGGGGATGAGGAGAATATTTGAAGATATTTACTATATTGTCATAAAAATAGCAGAGTAAGCTACTAAACTTCTCAGGCATCTTGCAGTCTTTTCTATAGAGGAATCTTAAGTCTATCTTACACAGGCTTAGAATTTACTTCCTGTTTACCACCAGCTGCAACATCACGTAATGAAAGCAGACATGATATCAGGAAAAGGAGCTGTATTCTGAACAGAAGAAAGCTCGCTTTCCTGCCCTGCTGGTACTGTATGCCATGATTTGGCATAGTAAATTGGGAGGCATATCTGATTGGAGGGAAAGAAAAGGTGGTAGTGAGGCAAACAGAAAAGCAGTTTTATGTATGTACTTCTCCTGCCCTTGCCCCAGAGCTAAGGAAAAGGCATATTCAGAATAGTCCATGTCCTTAACCAAGGCAAAGTGGGAGAGTGGTAAAAACTGGGAGTATTTTCTATTTCAGTAAAGGGGTATCCATATGGAGAAGGAGGTGTTGTGTGATAACATGCAGGAGTCTCTGCTGCTAGTGATGGAAAAGAGGGACATAAAATCCCTGCTCTTTTATCACAAAATCACAGAATAAGCTGAGCTGGAGGGGACCCATCAGGATTATCAAATCCAAGCCCTGTCCCTGAACAGGACATTTCGAGAGTCACGCCATGCCTAAGAGCATTGACCAAAAGCATTCTTGAACTCTGTCAGGCTTGGTGCTGTGACCTCTTCCCTGGGGAGCCTGTTCCAGTGCCCGACCACCCTCTGGGGGAAGAACCTTTTCCTGATATCCAGCCTAAACCTCCTCTGACAGAGCTTCAGGCCATTTCCTCAGGACCCCTCCTCTTCCCTTGTGAAGACATTGAAAACCACAATGAAGTCTCACCTCAGTATTCTCCAGGCTGAGCAGACCAAGTGGTGTCAGTCTCTCCTCATACAGCTTCCCCTCAAAGGCCCTTCACCATCCTTGTGACGCTTTGTGATACTTCTTTGGATAGCTTAATGTCGTTCTTATATTGTATTTTCCAAACCAGCCCCCAGCACTGGAGGTGAGGCTGCCCCAGCTCAGAGCAGAGCAGGACAATCCCCTCCCTTGCCTGGCTGGTGATGCTGGGCCTGATGCACCCCAGGACAGGGTTGTCCCTCATGGCTGCCATATTCAACTTGCTGTTGACCAGGACATTGAAATCCCTTTCAGCAATGCTGCTCTCCAGCAGGAGTTCAAGGGTGAATCCAGGATTTCATCTGCCCTCTTGCATGGCACCATTATTTGTGGTGTCTTTTTTGTTGTTGTTGTTGTTAAATATAGCAGGAATGTGCTCTGTGGTAGCTCTGCTGACTGCTTTATTTTACTTTTTTGCCATTGACTTGAATGACCCATGCCTGAGGATCCTCTCCCAGAAGCCTGGAAGAATTATTTTAATAAGACTCATCATCCCATTCTGCTACTCTCCAAAGTCTAAGCAGATGTAGTTCTAATTAAAACTAAGCAGCTTTGCTAAAATGAATATGCTAAAAAAACTAATGATCTGGACTTTGTTCAGCCTAGCTCTTAGGGTTGCAAACACACTATAATTTCTGGAAGAGTTTCTAGCTTTTCACACAGAGCGTCACTCTAGTTTTTTTCTTATCACCACTTACTGGAACTTAACTGGACCTCTTTTTGTCTCCTGCGACTGAAGGGCATTTGAATTGTTTGGGTAGCTGTTTATTACTGCACTGATCCACACACTGATCCACCAACTTTGTTGGTCTGGTTCAATCGAGAGACAGTGGAATCCAGTTGTACTTCTCCAATCCATAGTACAGGAGCTTTTGCCACTTTGCTAGAGTCATATATTAGCATCTATCATGTGAGAACAGCTTATACTTTTTGACTTTCAGCTGTTATGTGAGAAAACCACTTCTGTGCTTCCTTTAATATGAGGATTTTAAAGTACTTAACAATTTGAATGAAAAGTATTACTCTTTTTCATGAGAGGTGGGTAAATAAGAGCACAATAGAATAAAATGAGTTTCACAAGGTTGTTCACATGAAAAAAAAGGAACAGAAATCAGGATCTTGAAGTTTCTGCCTTAGCTTGCTGCTAACAGCAACAGTTCGTACAAGTATTGTAATACCATTTATGGTAAATGGCATTAAAGTTCAATTCTTGGTACCATATTCTCCATTCATGGAGCTAAACGGGAAGCTCTGGAGAATAGATGTAGTGTTGGTTTATATTATCTCTACCACAATGCACCTACAAAAGGTACCAAATCAAGGTGGTTCAATTAAGTGAATAGTTATTTGTCATTTATGATGTTTGCCCTTGCAATACAAAAACAATTTTAATGCAAGTATATTTTAATTATATTGAATAATAATGGAAAATTTTCCTCTTTGAATCTAATATTAGGCAGATAGCAAGTTAACATAATTAATAATAGATAGAGACAGAGTGTTGTCCACTGTACCAGATATCAAAACCTTCAGATTTGGAATATGTTCCATAAAGAAATAAACCAGTATAAATATAACATCTGTGTTAACAACAAGAAAATTGACTGCAATCCTTTACCACCTGCATTCACATTTTTTTGGTATAGAAATGAAACAACACATGCTTATATCAAAACCAATATACGCTGTTTTGCCATTATTAAATCAAGAGCAGATAATAATAAAAGTATGTGTGAGAGGAATAAGACATCAAATATTCAAACTGCACAGCAGGAGTAAGGTGCTCCTTCTTGATGTTCTCATATCTTTGCATTTTCTTCCATTCACACAACTTGAGGTCTTCAATTGTGCATTTGACTTTAAATCTGATTTGAGGACTGTAGAGGAGTGGAAGAAAAAAGTCCAAGGTGCCAATTTTTAAAGCAAGTATTGTCTCTTTTTTGAGAATCAAAATGAAAAGTTTTGTGCTTATTTTGAATTTATAAAAATTGAAATATCTCTTGAATTTTGAGATAACTATCTCAGATGACATTAATTACTAGTTTTCCCAAAACACTTATAGCAAAATCTTGGAGCTTTTTCTTTGTAAACCAAACTGATGTCTCTGCAATGAAACAAACTGGTTCACATGAAGAGAAAAAAAATATAGAGAGAGGAATGCAGTGGTGATAAAAAGCCAGTTGCTCTGGTATTGGCTGGAGTAGACTTAATTTTCACAGTATGAAGCTGTGTTCTGGACTTGTGCTTGAAAAAACACTAATAACTCAGGGGTATTTTTGTTATTGCTGAGCAGGGCTTACACAGTGTAAAGGACTTTTCTGATCCTCACCCCACTCCACCTGGGAGTGGGCTGGGAGTACATGAGGAGTCAGAAGGGGGAATAATTGGGAGAGAGGATACCAGGTAACCAAAGGGGTATTCAGGCCGTATGGCTTCATGCTCAGTTTAGGGGAAGAAGAAAGAAGTTTGGACTGGTGGTGTTTGTTTCCCTAAGTAACTGATATGGAGCTCCTCAAGATCCGAGGGTGTCAAGATTTGAATCTAACTTTGCAATGTTTTTGGTTGTTAATCAGTAGCTATAACCAGACAGTTATGATTAAAAAACTGTGTGGTGAATGTTGCATACTTGGCTAATCTTTTGCTTTAAGGAAAGGACAGGATAATACAAAGATGAATGGGTTGTCTGGGCAAAAGTCAGCAGAAGTGAAGTCAGCAGAAAGGAGCAGTATCTGGGGTTTAGGTAATTCTGACAGTGGGTGATTGTGACCATTGACTGATGGACCATCTACTCAAAATGGACCCCAACCTCAAATGGAGACAAAAATTGCCCATGTGGACTAATTAGCATAAGAGGCAAGAAATATAACTAGCAAAGAGAGATTTGAGCACTAATTGATTAAAAAATCTGTAATTTATATTCAATAATGTTGATATATTTGTTTTTGAAAATGTAGAAATACCATAAAGTTTTGATGATCTGTGAGCCAGCCTTTTGTTGGTTCCCACCTAACTTTCTATTTTGTGACAACTAGAACAAAAAATAGAAATCCCTCTGCTCCGTGTGTGAGTTGGTGCTGCAGGCCAGGTAATGAGCTCACGATCAGGACGAGGTGACAGCTGTGCGTGATGGAGCCCTGCTTTCCTGAGGATGGCTGGTTGCTTGTCTGCCCATTGGAAGCACTGAACTAAATGTCATGCTTTGCTTTACTTGTGTGCACAGCTTTTGCTTTACCTGCTGAAGTATATTTTTTTCAACACACTGATTTCTTCACCATTCTGCTGGGTGAGGGGTGAGGGAGGGGCTGCCTGGGTCTGAGCTGCCAACTGGGGTTAAATCACAACAACACTTAAGCAGCACTGTGCTGATGAGAATGAATAAATATTTGGCACAAAGGAGGAATATTTTAACCTTGCCCATAGGTGACTATCTAAGAGAATAGTTTGTGTATGAATATTCATTCAATTTAAAAGACTTTCTCCCTTAAGGAAATATCACCTATCCCCAAAAACCAGAATGGTCATACATGTACCACAAACATCCAAGGCAAAGAGTGTTGTCCATGAATATAAATAAGGAGTGTTTCAATTTAAGAAGTTACAAATCACACCCCAATTCCACAGAAGGTAAGCCTAGAAAGCAAGAAGATAAGTCAGGTAATAATATGGAAACCATGAAAATAATTTGTTGTTATTCAGATTTAATTTCTTCAGAAGGCTTTTTCCATTTCCATTTCCATACAGATTATGAAATGTGAAAGTGTATAATTATATTATGGCATATTTTGTATCGTGCAGAATCTTACATCACCTGTTTACAGGTTTTTGATTCACTTAAACTTCTTATCTCTCACCCATATATTGTTACTACCTCTTCAAAACATAAAAAGGAGCCCATAAGTATCTTGATCTATTTTTTTCTTTTTTATTGATTCATTTATGAATAATTAATTCAGTTAGAATAAGTCATATTTAACCTCAGATTTTACCTGATTTCTATTTTCTCTGTTGAGCAACACTGGGCATTATCAGCTTCTTCCACTTTTTTTGTTGGACTTCAACCAAAACGGCTTTTAAAATAGCTGCCATATACTCAAGATACCCTGGCATGTGTGTGTATGGTGTGTGTATGTGTGTACAGAGGTGTGTGTTAGTATGTTTATATGTTGTGGACACACTGAAGTCACTTCTGACTTAAGTAGTTTTAGAAACTTTTATATACACATGTACAAATATGTGTACAGATAATTGAGTGCATAGGTGTAAATATTTGGTATACTGTATATAAATATACAGTATACTCACAAACCCCCAAATTTATAATCTACTTGAAGTTATTTTCTTCACAGTAGTGTCTGCAAGAGGTGTGTACAGGGTAGGCTGTCAATGTCACTAAATAGGGAGCTCTTCACATTTTGAAGGTGATAAGGAAAGCATACCAGCAGCTTTTTATAAGAGATTCTCATTGGGTGACTCAATTACTGAATGATCACTCCTCTGTGTTATTGCCAGTTTAGTATTTATGTTTTGGATAAATCCCCCCCTGCAATACAATAGGGGCTTATAGAAAGGCTAACTTTGGGTTTTCATTTTTCCAGTTTCCCAGCTTGTCCCTCTTGTTCTTCCAGATGCCCTTTCTTACTGCACATCTGATACCATGGTTAGGCACTTTCCTCTTTTCAATGTAATTTTTCACTTACTATGTTCCCGCATCTATTAAAATCCCCTGCAAAAAGTTTGCTTCTCTAATTGTGTTGCACTGCAGCCTATCAGGTCTGTCCTCCTCAGCCTCTGTGTCCAGGAATTACTTGTTAATCAGGAGAAAAGCTTGTTCAGTGATATTCATACCTGTACACCCTCAGACATTTTGCCACATTCTTTTTGTCTCTGAGATGTAAATTTCTTGCAGTCATGATAGGAGGACTATCTCTAGTTTGACAACTCTAACTAAAGATTTTCTTCCATCTGTTACATGATCTGAGGCCATTTTTGTATAGATTAAAGCTAAAGAAAAGAGAAAATTCAAAAATTCAGAAATATTAATTAAAATGTGTGTAGACGTATGCATTAGCTCGTAAGGATGCTTTTTATTGTGCACAGAACTTCCAAACTAGGGTCAGATTCTCTAAGATTGTACTTTTTAAATTTAGCTTGTTTGAGAAAGGATCTATGTTATCCAATGTCTCATAGATTTCTGGAAACTGAGCTGAAGAAAAGCTTTTAAGATCCTGATGAAGACTGACGCAGTCATGTAGATGGCACAGCTGCCACTCTGCCCCTCTCTGGGAATCCATAGAAATCCTGGCCTTCATTTAAATCAACAGGAGCTTTGTCTCTCACTTCAATGGAGCCAGAATTTCACCCTGCAATTTGAAATACTCTCTGCAGTTGACAGGCAAGTAAAATGATTATCTCACTGTTCCCACTGCCTCTGTGTCATAAACTGTGCAAAGATTATCATCAGTAAAGTGCAGTACAGATGTTCCCTCCCTCGTTCCTTCTAAGTCATCTTTCATCCATCTCCATCCCCTCTTTTCCCCTGCAGTTCTGTTTTTAACTTTTCACTGTGTTTCTCTGGCATTCGGTACCAGGAAGAGAAGCCCCTACAGAGACAGTTCATCAGTCTTTGCATTGGTTGACACCATTTTTAGTGCTTACAAAACTAAGACAGCTTTAAAAATCAAGGGACATTTTCAAATGAGGGAGGTTTATAAATAAAATAAAATGTCTCATAATTATTCAGAAGGTTTGAAATTTATCTGCTCTCAGTAGGGATTCTCTCATTAGCCACTACATATGACTACACCATTCATGAGTTAAAAGTATATATACTCCTATATCATGAATATAAATTGCAGTCTCTCTGGTGTAGTTTTGATACGTTTCATATCTAGAGTCAGAATGTGAGAAATGGGAACATGCCTCCTAAAATCTGTAATTCTCAAAAGTGAAGAATGTTGGAATTGCCTGACCTGATTTGTGCCCACATTATGAAGAACGTGTACTTTTAATAACACTTCTTTCTTTCGGAAATTGTTTAATCTTCAACATGGAGAAAAGTATAGTTAAGTGAAACTAAAAAGTGGATGCATCTGGATATTTAAGTACTGCTAGAAGCTGCTTTTGTGCAGCTGAAGAGCTGAAGAAATATTTTTATCCAGCTGGAGTCCAGGCTTCAATGCTGGCTGCTGGTGTGACTTCATACCCTGGACATTAGTCTGTGATTTGTCAGCTGGTGTCACACTTTGCCCATGTCAGGAGACAACATTTACATTAATTTATTGTTGCTTTTAAAATTGCTGATGGAGTTGAAATAGAAATAGAATTGTTTCCAGAGTTTAATTGTTTCCAGAGTTAAAATCTTTTTATGGAGCCTATTGACTGAAAAAAAATGTTTCAAAAAACGCGAACAAATAAAAAGTGAAGACAGAATATAAAAGGAGAAACCTTTTAAATGTGGAATAATTATAAGAGCTAATAAATATATCTGGATGAAAGTAAGTTTTCATTGCAGTATAGCTTAATGTAGAGAAGGCAGAAAAGGTTTGAGTGGTTGTGGAAGACATTACTAGCTGTTGCCTTTTCACAAAACAAAATAGCAGGCATTACCAAGGACTGACAATACTATCAACATTTCAGAAGAACAGTAAGTGAGCAAAAGGTATATGGAGATCTTTTTCTTGCTCTTTGGACTAGCTGCACCCAAAACCTACAAATCTGTAACGTATTCCAGTTTATTTGAATACTTCAAATGGTAAATGATGACCTTAATCTCACGTGGGCTGTAGCATAAAACATGTGGTGGCTTGAGTTACATAACTTCAGAAGCCACTTGGCAAGCGAAGCTATACTCAGTTCATAGCATATATAGATTGATGAAAAAAAGTTATTTCTAGTATTAACAGGACTTCTGTGGACTGATTTCGTCCTTTAAATTTTCAGAAATGAGTAATGTGTTGTTGTTATTTTAAAACATATGAAATATATGAACATATTTTTAACCAATGTCAAAGCCCAAATTTATTATGGAAAATAATAATAATGGAAGGCTTTTAAGTTATAGTAATATCTTGGTAAAAGCATGTAAAAACCAGGTAAAAGAAAGGAATGTGTGCATAAACCCTCAGTGTTGTAATCACAGAGCTGGTTATCCACAAACTTTTTCCTTTCAAAAATTGTTTGATATTGAGTCTGATTTAAGATGGTGAAGATCAATGAAAGATGAATGAAATGCTTCCTTGGAAGGCAGTGAAGTGTCACAGATCCAGGCCCAACAAATTAAAAAAATCTCTAAGAAAAGCCCCTCCTGAGTAATTCAGCAAACAAAAATACACATTTAAAAAAACTCTAAGCTAGAACAAAAACCTCTGATGAGATCTTTGTATTGCCAAAGAAGAAGATATACTGTAAAATTTCCTGTATTTCACTCAACATTCTTTCCTGGCATTAGTAAACCCTCCACTTCATATTGCCAACCAAATGTTAACTGTTCTTCTGCATAGGAAGGATGATCTTCCTCCTTCCAGAGAAATTTATTTTGGCAACGACACACACAGTCAGAAACCCTTCACACAGCAAGAAAGAAATATGCTTTTAGGTAAGATGCCCACTCAACACACTTTGCAGAATCATCCAAATTCAGTGTGAAGAGCTATCCAGACACCAGTTCAACCATCTTGTCAATATTTTTGGAACCTACTTACAGTACTGCCAAGCACCATCAGTGTCAAAACCAGGACTAATGTTTTCTGACAAATTCTGCAGAATTCCTATGACTATTTCAAGCCACATTTTAAAAAATCAACAAGTCATAGCTAACAAAAAATCAGAACTAAACAGCCAACTAGGTAGTGTTGGCCTATTTTTCAGAATAGTAACTCATTGTTCTATACTGACTATAATATTTTAGAAATCTCTAGTATTCAGGGTTGAAGATAGGATGAAGTTGAAAGATTTGTGGCAAATACTAGTGAAGTATTTATGATATAAGAGGAAAATGGAAAAGGCAAGCATCTGTAATGATATCTCTGTACAAGAGCTTGGCTGACATTTTAGGCAAGGAAAAAAAAAACCCCTGTGGTTCCACTCCTGAGTTTCAGACAACAGAATCACAGGGTTAGAAGGGGTGTCTGAAGGTTATCAAGTCCAACACTACAGAGAAGGTTGCTCAGAACCATGTCCAGACAGAATTTGAGAATCACCAAGGACGTATTGTGCACCGTGCTCTCACAGTAGTGTGCATATATATACATATATGTACATATATAAATATAAATATATATATATGTATGTGTATATATATATATATGTATATATATATATATGTATATACTTGTAGGCAGGCAGGCAGAAGAGCAACCTCCTTTTTCCCAGTGGCTGCTCTCCACTTGCAATGTCTGCAGTTCACAGTGCTGAGCAGCTCACTGCCACACAGCGTGGGAAAGCATTCCCCACATTGGGTACAGGAGCTGCCTTCCTGTGGCCTTGTGAGTGGGTTTGAACCTCAGGGTCCTGTGATGAGGAGCTGGTGCCTCAAACACAAACACTCAGAAACAAGCAGTCCAGCAGTGTGGCAGGGGAGCTCCTGGTGAGCTCCTGTGGGCCAGTGAAGGGAGTAGCTTCTCCAAAGACTCTTCTCAGGGAAGAAGAGTCTCCAGTCCCTTGCCACTGGAGATAGAAATGTTGCAGTTAGGAGAAACACCTGGAGGCAACCATGTCCCTGTTCAAGTATGTTCACACAGACCAGGTTGTCCAAGACCTTGTCCAGATGGCTTTGAGGGTCTCCAAGGACAGCTCTTTTGGGGCAACCTGTAGATAGGATCAGTCATCCTCCAAGTAAAAAGATATCTTCTTGTGTTGAGGAGGAACCTGTCATGTTTCAGTTTGTGCCTGTTGTTTTTCCTCTGTTACTGGGCACCACTTACCAGATACTGGGTCTGTCATCTTTACACCCTTCCTTCAGTTATCAAGGAACCTTGATGAATTTTCCCCTGAGCTGTCTTTGAAGTTCTTCCTACATTAGTTGCTCTAGCCTCTTCAACATCTTGATTCCTTTCTTGGTGCTCTCCAAGTGTATTCACCAGTCTCCTGCCTTAGAGAGTCCAGAAATGGGTGCAGTACACCCATGGTGGCCTCACCAATGCTGAGGAGCAGTGGAGGATCACACGCCTCAACCTGCAGGTAGCACTTGTCTTTATGCAGCCCAGCACATTGCTGGCTGTCTCTACCACAAGGGAATAGTGTTGGTTCTTCATCGCTCTCTTCAGATCTCCTGGATCTTTTTCTGCAAGGCTTCTTCCTATTTGTTCATTTTCATCATGTACTTGTGCAGGAGGCTGTGCCTTCCCAAGTGCAGAGCTGTGCACTTCTCTTTGCTGAACTTCAGGTGATTGCTGTTAGCCCATTGCTCCAACCTGTTGTGATGCCTTAGGGTTTTTTTTTTTGTTTGTTTTGTTTTGTTTTGTTTTGTTTTTTTCTCAAGAAAAATTGAGTGACAAAAGAATTTTTGGTCCATGATTTAAGAATATAGGTAAGTGATTATTTTCCCTAGGTTAGAATCCTCACTACAGACTCGAAGTGAGGTAAGAGTGACCTTGAAACCTTGTCCTGCTGAGTCTGTTGGAGATAAACCCCTTGGTCCCCAGTCACCCACACCTAAGCTTACTGCCCTTTCTTTCTCTGAGCTTGTTTCTCCCAGTCTCTACTTAGCATAATTTCTCTAATACTAAAAAAATCCTACCACTTTTTAAGAATTAAGGGAAGTCAACTGTAAAGCAACATTTTTTTCAGTTTTTTTTTTTTTTAACTAATTAATTACTTAATTATTCACCTCTTATTTTTGGGAATATCTAGTTATTGTTTAATTCCTTACTTGTGTCTGGCCTCTCTTCTTGATCAGAATTCTAGCATCAAAGAAACCTTTCTGGACCACAGCACTATAGACACTAATATGCTCCCAGGAATAAATACAGATTTCAATGGATCTCTGCTTAGCTTTCAGAAGATCAGCTGGTTGAAATTATTCTGAGTAGTTGCACTTCTTCTTCTGTTTAAAAGGACTCTGATGGTGAAGTTTATTCCAATACTCTCAGAGGTAGGCACATAAGTGTGCTATGAGAAGAGCATGTTATTTTCATGGACTAAAGAAGCTTTGAAAAACCATCTGTGTAGCTAGAGTATTTGTCAAATGCAATATTCAGTACTTTATATAATGCATATAGATACAAAACATATCTATCATGGAATACAATAGAACAGTAGGAATTAAGGTGTTTTTGTTGGTGGCTTTTTTTTTTTTAAGATTTAAAATCAGGCAAGACATTTATGTCTACTATCTTTTTTCCCCATTTTTTTCTGTGAACGTTTTACCTCTACGATATCAATTTTTTCTCCTTCTCCACTCCTTTCTTTCTATCCTTTTATTTTATTTTTAAATTTTTTTTTGTTCTCTTTCATGATTTTAATTTTCTTTTGCTTTCTTTTTACTTTTATCTTGTCTTCTGACTACTGCTGTCAGATTGTTTTGCAACACAGAACAGGTGTCTTCCCACAGAATCATTCGTAATGTTATTCTTTAGCCATTTAGAAAGTCTAGGGACACACAGGTGTTGATTCAGTCAACTGAACTTACCTAATGAACTAGAGATAACCCATTGCCTTTCACAACATTACGCCATGTTTTATTATGTGATATGACTTTCAAGTTGAACTTTAAATAGTGTGTGACTTACATTAAGTCCTACAGCCTTGTCCTCCCTGGCATTTTCTCTCTTTCTGTTTCAGGCGCTGCCTTTTTTTGTGTTGCCTATCTCTGACAATTATTGCAGTGAATTTTCTGCACTTTGGGTAGGTTATGGAAGTACCTAGTCAGAGACAAAGCCTACTAACTTTGCGCCTCTTCTGTGATTATTGCAGAATCATGTGGGGCAGAGGCAATGTGACTATAGCTGAAAATTGTCTACAGAGCTTGCAAATACTTAGCCAGTTCAGTGTACCCTCATTCATGGAGTTGGCTGGTCTTGGAAATAAAAAAGGACGTGATCTCATTGCGTTAGTGAGACTGAGAAGAACAGGTCCTTAGCGAGTAGGAATGCTGCACAATTGCAAGAGACTGAGGAGGAATATCAAAGGTTTTGGATGAAAAGTAGCCAAATTATTAAGTATCTAAATAAAAATTAATCAAACTATAAACAAACTTTCTTCTGTTAGTAACAGAAAAAGATAAAAGTATTTCTTTTAGAGTGATTTGGTTTCAATGTGTTGATGAAACTTTAAGCGGAGGGAGAAAGAAGGCACTGGTAAACATCTAGATAATAAATTTTATTGATAGTTGGACTTCAGTAATTTGAAGGATGTTGTTGTTTATTGCATGTGTGATTAGCAATCTCCAGTCTAAAATTTTGTTGAGCAAATTTGAACTGAGCAGCAAGTATATTCAGAAGGTCTTCTCTTCCTTTCACTGTCCTGAGCTGATCCCTGCATTTCTAAAGGCTTTTATAACAACTATTCCTCTTTTGCAAGAATTTTACTGGCATCTGAAAAGAAACTCAAGGATAAATAGATAATTAAACTCCTATCTGAGTAATTTTTAGTCTAAAGGCTGATTGAGACACTTAGCTGATCCGGCTATTTCAAGAACTAAAGAGAAGATTCAAGAAAAAAAAAAAAAGGCGAGGAGAAACCCTCTTGAATATCTTGAATAAAGCATCCAATCATCAGGTGTCATCTCTGCCACTAACGTTTAGTAACTGATAATTGCTGTAACCATTGAGCCTTGCAAATATTATCCAGTAAATTTTAATTAACACTCTGGGGACTAAAGAATTGCAGAACAAGCTCATGGGAGACTTTCCCCGAACCGGTGGCAAAGTGTGCTGAGTAATTTTAGATCTGCCTGCCTGTCAAAGTGGATCAGCGTCATCTTGCCACTTATGCTGAAGAAAATGCACCTGCTTCTACATGGAAATAAGGTGCATTATCTGCCAATTTGTGCTGCTTATTTTCACTGTTGCCTGAGTTTGACAAGTGGAAAATATGAATGCATGGATTATTAATTCGTAATCCAAGGGAAAAGGAAAAGGTGAAAGAGGTATGTGGGTAAAAAAAACATAATGTACTTGGTATTGCAGGACCTACCAGAAGCCTTCTAAATAAACACGCCATGGAACTCTACTAAAAGTCTAGAGAGACAAATACCCTTGCATTGTACTTTTAACATCAAACGAAAATCTAATCACCTAGAAAATCCAGTAACATAAAATGACACGGCTAAAAACAGAACAGACATTGTTTTAATAACCATAATTTTCTTTAAAGCTCCATAAGAATGGGATAGGCATTCCATTTTAGTATTCAGAGTCCAATATTCTGAATATTCAAGCTACAATAAATAATAATTTGCTAGATATGCTCAATAGATATGACACTATCTAGCCTTGACTCTGTTTTCACTGCTACAAAGTAATTCAATAGAAATCAGTGAAATCAGAGTACATGGTTATAAGTTAATCTCCAGGGAGCAAATAACATCATTAGAGTGAAATCATTAACTTCAGTTAATGTCCATAAGCCTGTGAAGGATAAAATCCATAAAATATTGAGATTCCTTTGGTATTACTCAAATTGCTTGCAAAGGACAAGCTAAAATCTGCTATCCTGAGTTCCAGGATAGTTACCTTGCTGTGTTACCAGGTGTCCTTGCTGCCCTGAAACCACCATGTCATGACCACTGCAGACATGGCTGACCTTGAATTTCTCATCCCTCAGCAGGCTCTCCTTTCTGGTGAGAACAAGGTGCAACATAGCATCTCTTCTCATTGACTTCTCTATTACTTGAAGAAGGAAGTTATCATCAATGTTATCCAGGAACCTCTTGGATTGCTTGTGTCCTTCTGTACTGTACCTCCAAGAGATAATACAGAATCACAGAATCATCAAGGTTGGAAGAGATGTTCAAGACCATCAAGTCAAACCATCTACCCAGCAGCACTGTAATCACCCCTAAATCATATCCTCAAGTGCCACATCCAGATGCTTTAACACTTCCACAGTGACAGTGACTCCACAACCTTCCTGGGCAACTTTATTCCAATGCCTAACTACTCATTCAGAGAAGATTTTTTTTCTGATATCTAATCTGTACCTCCCCTGACACAGCTTAAGGTCATTTACTCTCATCCTTTCACTTGAGACACAACAGAATGATGTCCTCTTTGAGTCTCCCATGTAAAACAACCCCAGTACCATCAGTTGTTTCTCATGTTTTCTAGGCCCTTTACCAGCTCTGTTGCCATTTCTGGAAGCACTCCAGCATCTCAATGGCCTTTTGGAGGTGACTACCCCAAAACTGAGCACAGAATTTGAGGTGTGGCCTCACCTGTGCCAAGTACATCAGAATGATCATTTCCCTGGTCCTGCTGGCCACACTCTTCTTGATAAAGGCCAAGACACAATTGGCCTTCTTGACAACCCAGACACACTGCTGCCTTTTGACCAGCAACCCCAAGTCTTTTTCTGATGCAGTTTTAAAGATTTTTAAAGAATTTTAAATAATTATTTTAAAGAATTTTAAAGAATTCTCCCACATGTCTGTAGTGCTGCATGGGGTTGTTGTGACCCAAAGAGAGGATGTGGTATTTCACCTTGTTGGACCCCATGTGGTTGTCCTTAGCTCATCAAGTCAATCTGCCAAGATCTCTCTGTAGAGTCTTCCAATCCTTGAGCAGATCAACAGTCCCACCTAACTTGGTGTTGTCTGCAAACTTACTGTGGATGGACTCAATCCCCACTCCAGATCATCAATAAAGATGTTAAACAGGGCTAGCCCTAACACTCAGCTCTGGGAAACACCTCCAGTGACCAGCTGCCAGATGGATATAAATCCTTTCATCACCACTCTCTAGGTCCAGCCATCTAACCAGTTTTTCATCCAGAAAGGAATACCCTTGTCCAAGCCATGTGCAGCCAGTTGCTACAGGAGAATGCTGTAGGAGATTATGTCAAATGCACTACTGAAGTCTGGATAGTCAACAGCCAGAGCCTCTTCAGTCTGCAGAGCAACAAAGTGGTTCTGCAAGGGCATTTCAGGTTTTGGGGAAAGCTTTCCTCCTGCAAGACCTTGGCATGGCAAGCTTACATTCTCTTGCATTATTCCTTGCTCTCCTTTCTGGTTTGGAGAGTTTTTGTTGGAAGCATTTTTCTTTGGCTGTGTGCTGTGAATTCCCTGTAGGTTTTGTTTGGAACAAGCTATCTCAGTCCTTTCAGTCTTTCTGATGCTAGGCACCATCTCGCTGCCTCCTGCAGTTCAGCCATCTTCTGTAGGAGGTTCTCCATCTGGGCCCATCTTCTCTAGGCAGCTCTGCTCTCTGTCCCTGACCCAGGAAGAAGGTCTAGGCACTTCCTTCAGTCTGAAGTCTGCGCTGCAGCCTCTTTAGCAGCTCCATCTCGGTGCAGTTTTCAGCCACCCCTGTGGTAGATGGTGCATACACCCCAGCCAAAACTTCTACAGATTATTTTCTATTCCTATTTCTAGCGATAGTAGAAAATCTACAGACTATCTCCTATTCAGGTTTTTATTTCACAGACTTTCTACCTGGTCCTTCATAGGTGTACAAAAAGAAAACAAATCCTGTTTTGTATTGTGTTTTGGGGTGGTAGTAGTCATCATAATTCAGATTACTTATATAGATAATAAAGATCATGATTCCTGTAAAGAATTTGATGATGTTAATTCATATAGGCCATATAGTCTTCAGAAAGCACTAGAAAGAAATGAGCAAAGGAATTGGGAAAGCTTTATCCAATATTGTTCCAACTCAGTCCAGGAGAAATCTTGGAAGGCTGAAGAGTGGCCAGCATAATCCAATTACTGAGGAAAGAACCTTGAGCTGTAAGAGGAAATTACATAACAGTTAGCTTAGTATGAATTGCACTGTATGTCTTTAGAAACAGTCTTAGGGTATCTAGAAAAATAGCAAAACTCTCTTTTAATTAAGGTAAGGTCATTCTCAGGAAAGGTATAACATGCTCAACAATGCTACGGTTGCAGAGTTTGCAATCTTTGCTTTGTTTCATGTTATACTTTATTCCAGTTTATTTGCAGACTTTTTTTGTTGCTTGTCACTGTGGTACAAGACCTGATGTCATTATGTTGAGCTTTCTATGCAATCAATGAATATTGTTTTAAAAAAGTAAAAATATACCAACAAAGTTGTAATCGTAGGTGTGGCTTTTAAATTTATTTTCTCTAATCATATCCTTCATTTCTGGTAATAAAGCAGATAATTTGATTTATAGCTCCACTTCTGTAAGACCTTGCTTCCTTCTCAGAAGATCTTACTGTGTTTCCTTCTATGTTTATGAAAGCTTGGAGGTACACACTTCTGATGTGGGTGATAAACATTCAAACAGTTTTTGTATGAAGACAGTAATACTAGGAAAAATACAAAAGAAATGAGATGAAGAAAATAGCAGAAGCAAAGCCAGGGAAAGAACTGTAAAGTTCATTAGCAAGGACACAAACAAAAGATCATTGATGTTTATGTCTTGATAGAGCTTGAATTTGAAGATGCCATTTCTCATTTGAGACAAGTTTGGACCCCGTAAGCTTTGAAAGACTGCAATGACATATATTTTATCTTAAAGAATCTAAGGGCCTTTGCCAACATTGATAAGAGTCTCCAGTTTAATGCAACTTATTTTTCTTCTAGAAGACAATAAAAACCTATTTAATTAAAATATTGTTAAACTTTTATATAAGTGGCAAAAAATACACATCCATGACAGAAAGATTTTTTTTTTTTAGAATCATAATAGAAAATTTTGTATTAAAAGAGGTCTTCAGCTTTTTCTTCTATGTTTGGAAGAGTGAGATAATTTGGAGAGTGTATTTTTTTCTCTTCTGAGCAGAAAGTGCTAGAGAAAAGAAGACTTGAAATCCGTACTGAGATCTGAGCATATTCTGGTTTCAGCAGAATAAACCTGTCCTGCATGAAAATATATTTTCCAGCAGTTCTTAGGAGCCTTGTGCATTGTGAAATACCTCCACAGTCTTTCCGTAGTCAGGAGAGGTCAAGAATAAATCTGAACAGTTTCTTGTGACAATTTTTATCAGTCTGGTACTAGGGTATGCAGCCTCTGTGGAGAAACTGAGCTAAAGGAGGACAACTGATAGAGCCAAGCATGGGCATAAGAGAAGAGGACCAGTCCCTTACTGTGGTTCAATACTTCACATGAGACCATATCTTTTGTGATATTCTTCTAATCACAAGAATCCTGGTGCTGCATGGAAGAGAAAACTTTCTATTTAATACTGGATAACATTTAATCTCAGATTATTGTTGCATTTTCAAAAACAATATTTACTCTAAAAATCAAATATTGTATTGTCCAAATCTTGAAGGACACTGAAATGAGTTACCAACACTAAAATTATCTTATCATGGTTTGAAGCAACTCTCAAAGCAAAAAAACCCAGTGTGTTAAATGCATTTATTTTGTTTTGTTGTTTTGAAAGCTAATATAGTTTAAGAATCATAGAATCATTTAAGTTAGAAGAGAACTCTAAAATCATCAGGTCCCACTGTTCACTCAGCATTGCCATATGAATAACTAAATCATATCCCCAAGTCTCACACCCACATGCCTTTTGAACACTTACAGGGATGGTGATTGTCACTTTCCTGAGCAGCCTATTCCAGTGCTTGACAAGTTCCAATACCCTTACATCCAATCTAAACTTCCCCTGGTGCAACTTGAGACCTTTGACGTCATGGTGAGGCCATGTTGAGGTCACGCAGAGAACATGAGTTTCATTGAACATATATTCTTTTCTCTCTGTATTGAGTTCTGCAAAAATTCTGTGAGGGAGACAGAGAAGCCAAATACACACCTTAGGAATATAATGAGTTCATGACAGTGTCTTTCAAACATCAACAATAAATGATTGATTAAATTACATTAATTCAATTCATGTTTTCGTTATTGGCTTAATTAATTTTTAATTTATTTCCCCTAAAACTTATTTCTCTGGCTTTCTTATAACTACTTGGTGTTGGCTTCCCAGACACTAAAGCCAGACCAGAACAGCATGGTCACAAGGCTGTCATGAATGACTAATTTTGCCTGATGCTAATAAAAAACCAAATTTATTGCCAATGAGGAGTTTTAAACCACGGATGGTCAGCTGCCTCTGAATTCCAGCTTTTCACCTTTCCTAGTAGAGTTCATTGTCTTTTCTGAAAATGGTGATAGCATTGGCTTTTGGCTTGGTTCTTTCTAAATTGAATAATCTGACAAATTCAAAGCATCTTTAGTTCTCCAGTTGGAGGTCTATGGTGTCTCAGCATGCAGGAAGCTGATTCAGTTCTGATACATGAGAAAAAACCATTGTCATTCAACTATTTTAAATTAAATAAACAGAGTGGTGATTGTGGTTAGGCTTATTACTACTATTGCAACAAATAAATGTTAATTACAGGCAGAAATGGATACAACCAATTTAGATGGATATTGCTTTCAGAGAGAACATGACCTTAGCCATTGATCACAAGTCAGAAGAGAACAGCATAATCCCATGTTTTACTAATACTCTGCTAGCTGCAAGGACATGTGTGAAATTTATTATGCTAGGGGAATTCTCAAAAAAATGAAAGCTTGCTTGGAGAGACACGTGTTATCAGAGGAGGAAGGTACAACTTTTTTGTACTGTTGGGAAAGTGTCTTATGTCTGTGTGCACATACTATGGTTTCAGCAGGACATACTTCTAGACACTCCTTTTCTTGGGGGGATATCCCTTATTTGCTTAGAAACTGTGTTTTATAATTTTAGTGATAATGAAAAAATCCTTACTTGAGGTAGTTTAGTATTGGCCGTGTCAAGAGGCTCTGATGTTAACCAGATTTTGAAACAGTTGAGCTGTACGTCCACTGGCCTTTAAATGGTTCTTTTGGATATGTCAGTTAGTGAACTTTAATTACTGTACATATTAAAGGCATAAATTTATTGTCATTAGGTCTCAGAACAAGATAAACAGTAGAAAAAACTGTGCAAACCCCTAAAAATTTACAATACTGACATAATATTCATACTACAGATAACTAGGAAAATTCTTTCTCCAGTCTCTTAACATATCACCTGTCATAATGAATGCTACAGCCAAAATGTGGATAAAGCTACCCGTGCACCAGTAACTTAAAGGGTCATTTATCTGATTGTAAGCAACTTTTGAAGCTACTTTATGGCACAAAGACATTTGAAAAGTCCATTTACTATGAAATATATATGAAAAATACATAGAACAATGCATGGTTGAAATTGCTATCTTCTAAATCATCATGAACTTTTAATACATTTAAAATTTTGTGTCCTCCCTTTAGAACACTGTTTTCTCATTATTTGGAAGTAACTATAAAAAGGAAATAAGTTGGCATCACTGTTCTCTAGGAACAAATCATAATTCCAAAAGGATGAGCTTCTCCATACAAATGTACTAGAAATAAAAGCACTCCATACAAAATTAAAGGAGTGAAGTTTTTGATGTTTTGTCAAACTCTAGCAAAAAAAGAATACTAATCCTTCATTCTGCATGATTTTAAGAAATATTTAATAGCAGAATTACACGATCATGTAAACAAATGGAAAGTCTGAGCTCCACAGAAAGGGGAGTAGATTTTGA